>BQNB010004415.1:63295-107923 GCA_026074375.1 Tanacetum coccineum | reverse complement strand
TTTATCGAAAAATGAATTAATGCTCTCACTACGTTGTGTAGTAGACATCCCAGCCCAGAAAATATCTTTTTACATTTAGTTTCTTTTTCCAAGTCAACATAACAATTCCTACCATTATGAAATACCAAATTATGATCAAAGGACATGTAAAAAACTCGTTCGATTTTGTATAATCAATAAACTAAATACTTTTCATAACTATAATAAGAAATCGAAATAAGTGGTTATAGCAGTAAAAGACTTACTTAGTTCCTTCGTCATCAGATTTCACACTATGAGTTTCGGGTGTTTTTGGTGTTTCTGACAAATCATCATCATCATCATCATGTAAAGGAGAAGAAATATATGATGATTCATATGAAGAAGATAAAGATGAAGAAGATTGCTTCATCTAAGATGGAGAAGATGATTGTTGCAGGTTTTGATGGAGAAGTTGAAAGGGTGAGGAGGTTTTTATGAAAAAAATACGGAATGATTTTTTTATAACTTGAGATACTGAATACAGTAATTAACTATGAATATTATTCTTTTATCCAGCTCATCACTCCAAGTTAGCATCCATGTCATTATGTGGTTTTTGTTCGGTAAACAATAAGTGGTTATAGCATTTCCCAAACTAAAAATATAAAAATGTCGATAACACGAGTAAGGTTTTGAATGGAAAACAAAGAGTTAAGGACTTATATGATGCGAAGTGTGTATACTAATTTTGGGTGATTCAATATTATTCAAACACACGGCAATCCATCTGCTTAGATAATATCATCATTTTTTTCTTAATTACGAGAATTTTTTTTAATAAATTAAACTTGCAATATAAAAATTAAAATTCAAAATAAGTTTATTATAGCTGTCGAAGATGATTACATTTTATTTTCATTTTTTAATGGATCAGTTCAGAGACGCATTCTATTAACAGTCTAATTTTGCCTTTTACCTTTGCGAGGCATTGCTCCGTCGACACCTAAAACTTTAGTAAGCAAATTCGATTGGTTAACACATTCGATTACTAGAAGAGTAATACAACAAACACCTAAAACTTATGTTGAGTATTTAAAGTAAATTATCAAATGAGTGTGTGGTTGGCAAAGCCGAGTTAGATCACTAGAAGAGTCTACAAAAACATCAAGATGTGTAAACATTAACATCAATATAAGAATATTTAATTTATACTAATTTCATAACTTTTGACTGGCCTATTTTGGTGTTTTGAGCTACATGGAAAGTCACATCTTAGTTTACGTGGAAGAATGAACGATTTCAATTCCACTTTGAATTTATTTTTAACCAAAATCAAACATGAAATCATCAAATCATATAAAACAGGTAAATAATACTTTTAAAATAGATTTTATGATCATCTTTTATCAAATAGGGTTTTTCTAACATGTGGCACATGTTAAGATGGGGATACAGGCTGTGTGTCACAGCTTGATTGGTCAGGAGTTATTGTTATTAATCATTATCAGGCCCACAAATAACTACTGGCCAATTAGGCTCTGACACACAGCCTAATGTTCCCACCCTAACATGTGCTCCTGGGGCACATGTTAAAAAAACCCTATCAAATAAACTAGGACATCTTTCGGCAAAAGACTATCTATATATATATACACTATACATTATGATGCATTTAGAACATTTATTTTTGGAAACATTTTTTGTTGTGAATATATTATCTTTTAATCTATATTATTAAGATAAGGACGTGCAATCGTAACTATCCATCTCATTTTATTTTAGGTAACCACATTTTAAAGTGACACTTGTCACTTCTTAATTAAAAAACCATTTTTATTTTTTAATTAAAATGTATTTTTTTTTATAATATAATTTCATCATATTTCCCACCAAAGACACAATTATTACGATAAGCCCAAATTAGCCACCACACCCAAAAACACACCCTTCTAAAACCTTTTATGCTTGTAGGAATCCGTAAGGTATTACGATCCAGAAACCCATTCATCGAAGTATGCACTTCATGATATCCACTCCACCAACGGCAAATCTTGTGGAAAATTAACTCTTTCGCAACAAGGGAATCAAAAAAAATATGACCTTGACGTTCTGTGACGATACCACAATTTGGGACAAACATGACGGTGCATATCTATACTCCCGGGATATATTTAAGATGGGGTAGGTAAAACAATCTATTTCACCTTCCACGCTATGATGAAACCTGATCGGCAATCCGCTTTTATCCATCGAGTTGAGTAGTACACTTCCGAAAAAACCTGTTATCATCAATAACCTTTCTAGCCGAAGCTACCGAGAAACTCACCCGAACCTATCAAGCGTCCAATACCACCTATCAGGCGTGACACCAAGAACAACACCTTCCACGTAAGTCGTCGAATCCGTCAACTGATCTTGTTATAAATATATTATCTTTTAATCTATATTATTAAGATAAAGACGTGCAATCGTAACTATCCATCTCATTTTATTTTAGGTAACCACATTTTAAAGTGACACTTGTCACTTCTTAATTAAAAAACCATCTTTATTTTTTAATTAAAATGTATTTTTATTTTTTTTATAATCTAATTTCATCATATTTTCTAAAATTTTATGCTTTTTAATTCAATATCCATTTTGATATATTTTTATGAGTTTTTAGTTTTTTTTTTCTTTTTTAGTGTCTCCAAAATCGCTACTTTGCGCAAATACCATGCTAATATAACTAAATTAGAATTTAGAGGTTTCATTTTGTTCAATTGCGCCTTAACATGACTTGTCCTTAAAATAAACTGAAATAACAATTCTAGTTAAATTAGGTTGCGTGGTATAAACATTTTACACACGTCATTCACATTTAGTAAAAATTTATCCAAAACCCGTGTAAAAGTTAGAATCAGTAGTCAATACCATCGAAATCAAACATTTTAGCTTTAACAATAAAAAGAGTATCAACTAGAATAAGTAAGCAAATTGAGGCTAATGGTTCAATGGTGTAAAAAAATGCAATCTCAGGTTATGAGTCCTATTTAAAAAAATTTAGATGTACATCTCTTTTTGCTAGTCGGGGACTCGCGCAATGCGGCGGCGGGTACCTGAAAACTAAATATTGTTGCGAGCAAACGTTGTTCATTTATATGTTTTTCTAACATTAACTTTACGAAATAATGACAGTTTTTAATTAAAATAACTATAAACCATACCGATGCAACTATTTCACATCCAGATAACATAAGGTTCAAATTTGAGCGATCTTATTAAAATGTAACATCTTTTTTGATAGGATAGTTTATGTACTTACTAGTAAGTACAACGACACTAACGAAGTAAAGATAAAAAGATATACTAAATTTACCTCAACACTTAAAGCAATATCGTACATGATGTCTTCATCTTGAAGTTGAACACCATTTGGATCATTTTTGTCAACGTTATCCGGGTTCATCTAAATAACCAAGTGAAAAAGATAACTCGTTAACAATATAATAACCGAATAAAATAATCAAGAACCTAATTGTTTATAAAATATAAATTTTACCTTAACGATTGATGAAGATTTAACTTGTCGAATGATTGATGTAAGCCATGGTGTTAGAACCAATTAAAGTTATAAATTTTTAGATTAAAATATTGAAGATAGATTATCTATGTGTGTATATATAGAATTCACAAATCAACTTTTTTCACATTAACTTAACCTATTAAATGGGCGGTTTCAACATTAACTTAATGATCATGGTTATGGTCATGTAACCACTATATATTCATGGAGGAGGTTATGAGATTAATTGGCTGATTAATGCTCATAACTCATTTTGAAAAGGAGTTACAAACTCTTTTAAATGGGCTATTATTAACACATGTTAGTTAATAAACGTATACATTAAATCTGGTGTGAATTTAAAAATGTGTATGCTGAACATTGACTAATGGCTTTATATCTTTCCCAAACAAGAGATGTTGTAGTCTCTTAAAATTTTAAGACTTCAAAAATATAATCATACGGGTACCCGTCACTGCAACGGCGACGGGTACCCTGTGACTATATTTTGCGACGAGCATATGTTATTTGGATAAACGTTTTTCTAACAACAACTGTACAAATGAATGATAATTTAAATTAAAATAACTTTAAACAATAATGATGCAAAGTATTTCATATCCAAATAAACATAAGATCCAAACGAAAGAAAGAAACACATAAGTAGCATCTTTGAAGCATAAGTTAAAATAGACCGGTACTCGCGCGTTGCGGCGACGAGTTCTCGTATAATTAAATCTTTCGGCGAGGGGCTAGGCGAGGTTCAAGGACCAAAAGAACATTGGATAGCTGAATCTATTGTGTGTGAAGTATGATTAGTTTGTGTTGTAGATTTTTGATTCTTTCATAAAAATTGAGTTATTTTTATATTAAGATTTTATAACTGACATTTTAATGTATAGTAATAATTTTTTTTCAGTTTTATACGTTACAAGTATTGATATGGTGGTTACTTATTTATTTCTAATTAAATCACTTATTTGATCATTAATACTACGGTTACAACTTTTGATGTTACAAGTATTTATCAAGTTTTGAAATCCTTCCATAATAAGAAATGTTTTGTTCAAACATACATCATCATCATCGATTCATCTCGGTTGGAAGTTCATTATTACCACCAATAAAAAGATTTTCCATAGTTTTACGACACCAATACAAGATTTAAAAAATCAAATACTTGTGTATAAATAAAACAAAACATATGCACGATAGTTAATCTCCAATTATACAGGCTATCAAGCAAACCCACAAACAACCAAAACTAGGACTGTTAACGTGTCCCCGATCCAACGCAAATCTCACCAAAACTAGGGTTGGAACGTTAGCCCCCGATCCAACAACTCATAACACTATGGAAGGAATCGTTACCCCTGATTCCCAATATGTCCACTTACGCACCTAACAGTCCTAACCAACTCGAAACTTATACTTAGGCCTGAACCAACACAACATTGAGTCTTATTTCAACCATCATGTTGGATTTAAATAGGTAGAACCACTACCCTCCAACCGGAATCACACAACAATGGGATAGGCGTACCCTTCTGCTCCAACCAACCACACAACAATAAAGCACATCACATATAATAACTACATAACTGTTCATGCCTCAAGTAAAACCACATAATCACAGCAATTAAAACTATTCAAACCACAAGCATCATTTCCACCCCAATAAATCATAAGAAAAGAGGGGCTATGAAACTCACCTGATGCTAAAGCAATTCCCAAAATCCTCGCACCCAGCTAAACAACAAAATAACACGTGTTACACGCTACTAAGCCAAAAGCTTAAGCACATGTAACAATCATATGATGGATGTCTAAGGTGTTTATTTACCCTCATGGGTCACCCCGACACCATGCCCGACATTTACCAATTCGTTTACACACTTTTTCATGTATAACCAATTTACCCAAAACACAGAATTTTTTAGTGTCACATACAATTTCTAAACCCACGTAGCCTACGACTTTTTAAAAATAATTTATTCAAAAATCACAAGGGAAGCTACGGTTCAATACATCATGAGTTTATTATCTCCGTGATTTTTCTACTAATTTATTTCCCCTCTCCTTTGGCACCGGAATCACATCAATTCATGCTTCTAACCTCTAGATATTCACGAAACAACACAACCCTAAATTCTGCCAAACCCTAATTCAAGTTTTAACGCGAATTAAACCTAACCAATTACACCCATAAGCTTCTAATTAAACTCTAATCATTATACACTTTTTATTCTATCATTAATTACAGATGTTAGAAACCCTAATCTATCCATCATAATAATTATCTACATGATTAATGAAACTAATTTAACAAAGAGCTCAGTTAAAACATACCATAAAACCTGATTCTGAACAACAAACACCTAGCTTGATCTTTGAATAATTACAATCTTTTTTTTCTCTCTGCCCTTGAGTTCGATCGCCCCAACCTTAAACCTCGTCCAATGCACATGCAAACTCAGCATCCGCCAAACACTTATTTAGGCTTTGACACATGAATGTGTCATGTCTTCCACCAATTTCTCAGAAATCTCAACCGATAAGCTACATGACCGATTCTTTCAAGAATCTTAAATGGCCCTACATACCTCGGTGCTAACTTACCCTTTTTTCCAAAGCGTTACACTTTCCAAGGCGACACTTTTAGCATAACCTAATCTCCTACCTCAAACTCTAACAGTTTACAGCTATTATCAGCATAACTCTTTTGACGGTCTCACCGCTTTGGGCTTTTCCTTTACCATCACTACCTTATCAGTCATTTCTTGTACTAACTCAAGTCCAGTCAAACTACTCTCTCCAATGTCAGCCCATAGAACAGGCGACCTACATTTCATTTCATACAAAGCTTCAAACGGAGCACACCAAATGCTCGAATGATAACTACAACCAAAATCAATAACACATGCCCTTATTATATTTTCCCAAAGTCTGAATCATACGTTCACTTTGTCTATCCACTTGAAGATGCCAAGCAGTACTCAAATCCAATCGTGTCTTTAACACTTTCTGTAGCGTCTGCCAAAACCACGAGGTAAATCATCCATCTCAATCTGAGTTGATCATCACCAGAATTTCATTCCTTGCTATTATCTCATTAATATAAATCTTTGCCAACTTCACATCTTGAAATCTTCTTGTATAGCTAGAAATTAAGCTAACTTGGTCAGTCTATCGACCATCACCCAAATCACATCATACTCACTACTTTGACCTTAGAAATTTAGTAATAAAATTCATGGTGATTCTATCTCATTTTCACTCAAGTATCTCAGGTTGTTGTAGCAAGCCAAAAGTCTTTGACATTGCAGCCTTCACCCCATAAACAAATCTAACAATTGCTAACATAGGTAGCAATATCATTTTCTACACGTGGCTACCAATACATGTCTCAAAGGTTATAGTACATCTTATCTGCTCCCGGATGTACCAAGTACCTTGATGCATGGGCCTCAACCATTACACTTCCTACCAATAGACCCCAAATTCGATCCATAAAGTACAAACTCTCATATCCTTTTCTTTCCATCTGGTTCTCTAAACCATGTAGTATTTCTGTGAGTACGTTCTCTTACTTGAATGCCTCACTTTGGGCTGTCAGTATCATTCCTCTTACTCCATACTGAATGGTCATAGCCATCGCTTGAACACGTCTAGGTTTCACCCGTTCCTTCCTACTTAACGCATCCGTCACCACATTTTCCTTACCTGGATGGTAGCGAATTTCGTACTCATACTCACTATTCAATTTAATCCATAAAGTACTAACCATCATCTGCCCTCTTTTCCATTTGTTGGTCCAGGTCACGCAGCATTTCTGCTGGCGCGTTCTCTACCTTGGACGTCTCACTTGGAGTAGTCAATATCTTGTCCTTAACATTGGACTGGATAGTCATGAACATTGCTCTTACTCGTCTTAGTTTCACCTCCTTTAGTACATAACTCATCAACCACTACCACTACATTTGATTTATCAAAGCGTATACACAGAATCATTCTTCAAGGTCTAGAAAGCGCTCTTCTCGTTCGTGCGACCCACTCATACTTCTGATTCCTTCATTAGAAGAAGTAATGGGTTATAACATATCTTAGAAAAGTTTGCGATGAAACGTAGGTAAGTAACCTGCCAATCTTAAGAATAATCATATCTCGGAAGAGTCGAGTTACTTCCCAATGCTTTACTCTCATTACTATAACCGTAGGCAAATACAACTACCTCATTCCTCAGTAATATCCAACACTAACTTCAAAATTAACTCCATGCATTCTCTTCCTTAACAAACGACAAACTGGGCTCCTCAACAGGAAATGACTAGGTCGGTATGAAAACCCTTGTCTTTGCAACTCTCGAATTTGTTCAGATACTTCTTGCATTCCAAGGGTGCTAGACGATATGGAGACTTCGCAACTGACGTCGCTCCATGAACCAAATCTATACGGAACTTAACCTGTCGTTGTGGTGGTAATCCCAACAAATCTTCTGGGAACACATCAACAAAATCCCTCACTAAAGAAATATCACCCACTTTCGGTTCATCTACCTTCGCGTTCATTAAAGCTTTAGCGGCTCCTAAAGTACGCTCCCCTTGAACCATAAGTTTCCTATCAAACTTCGCAACGGTATTTCAACCACCTTCTCACGACATACTATTACAAACTTCCTCTTGGACAACCAGTCTATTCCCACAATCACATCAAAGCTTCCATGATTCAACGATATCAACAAACTCCAAAGGTTACAACAATCGAATAGGATAACAAACGAATATCGAGTCAAATGCTAGAATGCATATAAGAGATTCCACATATGCAAGTAGACGTGGATCAAATGACATAAGAATCCTTTGAAATAAAGGATACGTATATGCACCGAGTGAAAACACAACGAAAGAAAACCAAAAAAAAACCAATCCCCCCCCTTACCCACGACAAATGAACACATAGAAAAAAAATCAATACCAAAGACGGAAATTCTGGTACCAATTATCGACTTTACTCGAACGACCAAATTAAATAATATTTTTATAAAAATCAATTTAAAATAAAGAAGTTACTTTAAGTATAAAAATCATTTTAAAGAATAAATAAAATTGTTTTAAATGTAATCTTTATAAAATTCATTCTGGTTGTCATAAAAAAATCTAGAGACTGTTATCTAATGGTGTATCGTACCTTACCACTATGAATCACTTTAAACCTGCTTTTTATAATAAAATAAAAATCTATTTACAAAGATCATTTTATACACAATTTTCTACAAACACCAACACAATACTTCCAAAGGGTTTTTATAATTAGACATCAATTATAAAATATGTTACTCAACAAAGGACACCATAATACCAAAAGGGATCCTGTAAAAACACAGATAGATCAAACAATAATTCACTGTAAGAAAACAAAAGAATATACCAAGAACCATATACTCAACATAGAATCAAACAAACTCGTACAAGAAAACTCATGCAAGACGTTACGTACCTAAAAGAAAACGTACGTCCATATCCAAAATAATTATCGACAACCACAAACCTAAAAAGCATCGATACTAACACGCGCCAATGGGTCCGAAAACCAGAGATAATTCAATCAATGGAGTAATGATACACACTAATATTTAGGAACAATTATTGCTTAACGAAACGTTGATATCTCAACGAGAAGTTAAAATGCAGACGAAAGAACGTAACGAAACGCGCCTTATATGAATAGAAGTAATTCCGAACAACCAATATACATCGAAACGTCAAATAATAGCAATATTAGGTATCCGTAAATACTAGATAGCAAGGAAACTTATTATCTATACAACTCAGCTTAACATATCCTCGAATTAGGGTAAGAGAATAATTCTCTACCTATACTACCATCCCTAGCATGAATACACATATCCATAAAAAAACAATTTAACACCTACCTTCTTACAATCAAAACACAAATAATTGCAACAGGTCACAAGTCTACGTGTGTGATGCCTTTATAATTATGTTGGCCCCATAAATTATAAGTGCCCTCATTTCACACCTGTACTTACTTCCAAGATTATCCATATCAATTATAATTCACATATAAGCACATATACCACATTGCACATCTTAAACCACTCCAACATAACACATAAAAGATACTCCATCAAATAACTACTTACTTATATCAAACTGAAATCAAACGACATAAATGGAACGAAGTCTCGCAATGACCTCCAAAATAACAAAATATCCGAAAGAAATAATCAATAACAATATAACGAGGTAAAGGACGGGATAAACTTATGATGTGCCTCGCTTGGGTTTGAATTTGCCTCTGTAAGAATCACCCGACTCCGTGGGTCCAACCCTATTACGCACATCCGACAAACGATCAACTATCCTATCTCCTTCGGTTCCACAAGAGGCTGTCCTTATAACAGCTAAGTCTAGTTGGTAAAAACGGTTCCCAATGAGACTTCTATGGGTTGGGTAAAATGATGCTGCCAAACACACCTTACAAATATTAAATAATATAAATAAAAATATAAATATAATAGTAAGAATATCTAAAAGCAGAATAATAAAAACCGAGAAGTAGTAATAGAATGGTTCCCGTCGTTTATCCCCAACGAGGCTGGACTGGAGAAAATCGATACTGTCTGAAGATTGTAGTTTGAATGAGTATTAATTGGTATTGAGAGTGTGGGAAAAGTCCAAATTAGATATTTTTATGATTAACAAACAAAAACGTTTAAGAAAAATCCTAAAAAATTACTAAATTAAGCTGAAAAACGGATGCACAAATCACGACAAAAAGGGGGAAAAACCAAAACCTTTAAATTGACCCTTACGAAGAAATTTCTGGTTCTAAACTACCTAGGAACAAATAACCGAAGAAAGAAAAATACTAGACCCGAAAACTAGAGTTCGTTTGACCCAAAAACAGTCCAAGACAAAATCCCCGCACCCCGGACCGCGCCTTTAAAAATGAAAAGTTGTAAAAAATGCCTAAGAAAAGTTTTTATATTTTTTCCTACAAACAAATGACAAAATAAAATTTTCTAAAAAGAAAAATATTTTTTTGATAAAATATTTACTTTTATATAATTTTTAACAACTTTTAACTAAATTAAATTATAAAAAATATTAAACTATTTCGAAAAATTCTGAAAAATTTACTAAAAATACTTTACCTTATAAATAACCTACGAAAAATAAGAAACACAAAGTTGGTTTATAAATAAGCCCTTAATAAGCTGTTGGCAGCTTATAAGCTTATAAGCTCAAAAAGTGTATAAATATTAAAGCACTTGAGTCTTTAACGAAAAAGACCCAAGGGCGCAGCGGTAATAGAATTGTGTAAAAAAAGGGACTAGTCTACACCAGAGGAGTACCGGTTCGAGTCTTGCTCACCCGGTTCCCTTGTCTTTCCCTCTTTTTTTTTTTTGGAAAAAAACTTTGTGAAGCAAAGTTGTTAAGCTCGTGGGGCTTAACAACTTTGTCAACTACCACTTTTTATGAAAAGCTCTCAATAAGCTTAAAAACAGCTTATAAACTTGACAGTTTACTTAAAAAGAGCTTAAAGCTAGAAAAATGCTAAGTCATTGGTCTTTTGAGGACAAAATAAGCTAACTTTAACTAATAAGCTAAAAAGGGGGCTTAATCTTTCCTAATAAGCACTAAAGTCTATAAACTAGAACTGAATAAGCTGAAAGAGCTTAAATGGACAGAAAATCTAAAGTTGAGCTAAAGGGGCTTAATGCTTATCTTGGCACTCAAATAAGCTAAGAAAATGATAAATAAGCAACCACAACCTAACACATTACCCTAAAAAACAACTAGGATCATAAATGAGCTTATGAAATAAGCTGAATAAGCTAAGAGATGAAATAAGCAATCCCTACTCTCAACACTAAGCTAAGACAGAAAGTGGTGAAAAAGAAAGGCTAGTTTAAGCTTAAAAATAAGCTCTTTTCTAATAATCTTCTTAAGGTCTGACACTTAAGCCGTGGCTTAATACAAGAGTCATATAGGCTCATGAAATAAGCCAAGAACTTTGGTCTTAAGTGCAACTTACAGTTCTAAGCAAAAAGAGCTTGAAAATCTCCCCTTTGCATCCTGGGGATATTAAGGCTACAATTCAAAGGGCTTATTTGACAGCTTTTTAAAAGCTGTCAAATAAGCTCAAAATAAGAAAATAAGCTTAAACAGATTGAATACCCTAGGAAATGGACTTATGCACCAATTTTTGACTTTCAAAAATCATTTTAACACTTGAGCTGAAATTTACTTTTGAAAAAGGCTTTTGTCAGATTTAAAAATTTTACACTTAAAAAACTTGTGCTATATTTGACTTAACCAAGTCAAAGTGCACCAAGTGTGGTTAAACAGCTTGTATTGACACCAGACAACTCAACACCAACTCTTTTTGAAAAAAAAACTCAAAATCCAAGTGCTTATTTAATAAGCACTTGTGCCTTTTTTTTAAATCCCACAGTTTATTAAAAAGAGTGATGTATAAAAAATATGAAAAACAATTTTCAACCTTAATACTTTTAAAACAGCATTTTTTTTTTGGAACAAGGCTTATCACTTAAGCTAAAACTATTTTAATGACCTCAACCCATACACAAAGCATTTTTGACCCGTTTTGAGTGTTGACCCCAAACACCCCCTGTAATTTTTGAAAGTGGTTTAAAGACGTTAGAAAAACGAAAATATTACTGAAATTTTTTAAAATCAAACCAAATAAGCTAATACTAAACAATAAAACATAAAAAGCTGAACTAATAAGCATTTAAAAATTGGAATATAAGCAGGACGTTATAGCTAATTATGACAGTTTTAAGCAACTTGCATAAAAAATGACATGAAAAGCACTAACAAGCATACATACACATTAATAAGCATAATAACAGTAGTAAGCTAAGAAAATAAGCTAAATAAGCTTATTGCTACAGTAATAAGCAAAAGTAACAAAAAATGTACCTTTGATCCTTTTTCTCAAAAAAGATTTTTGAAACCTAATAAAGCTCTAAATCCTACCCCAAGCTTATAAATAAGCTTTAACTAAGCCATAACCCAATAAGCCATCCAAATCAGCTTATTCATCCTTAGCTTTTAATCCAACAGTAACTTGCTTCTTTTCTTGAATTTCCTTAAAGTGTTTTTAAAAACAGAATGTAAAGAATGCTTTAAGTTGAGGGCTTGAAGGTTTGTAAAAAGATATTTAAAGCTTAGAACACAAATAAATGACTTAACTGAATTTTCATTAAACAAAGGTGAAGTACAATTACATAAAAAGCTTTAAACTTAAAAACACTGAGAATTACTTAAAAACTACACTATAAACTAATTGTGAGCCACAATGGCTTTACAAAGCTTTAAATAGGAAAAATTCGACTAGGTCTTCTTTTTGTCTCCTTGCCTTTGTGCCTTTCCTTGTAGAAATCAATAAGAGGGTTGTGTTTGTTGTGAGAGTGTAAAGTCAAGCAAATATCCAGGCCCTAGATCCCTTTTTGCCTTGGTACTTGTTTGGATCATCTAAACCGTCGACATGAGCTTGGGGAGTTGTGAGATTGCCAACTTGGCAATCTTACAGCTGGGAAAGTTTAGTGGAGGGGGAAGATGATGTTTAACCATGGTGGAATTGGGGTGCAGGGTAAAAGCGGGGTGGAAAACCCGTGAGTTCGTTGGGAATTGAAAATGCGGGAAATTTTTTTTTATAAAGGTTGGGGGTGACAGGGCATGGGTTTGGGGTTTTGACAGCTTTGGTCCTCCAAAGTTATATATATCATTGCACCGTACGTCCTTGTGGTTAAATAACTTTGGGGACTTGGCAGGAATAGTCCCCAAAAGTTATAAGACTAATTGCATCACACGTCCTTGGGACTTATAAGTCTTTGGACTTGGCAGAATTGGTCTTGGGAGTATAACTTTGCCAAATTGGCAGTTTGGCCCTTCTCTTCTTTATTTTGTAAATATAACTTAGGGATTGGCAATTTCATCCTATAGTATTATTTTTTTTCTTGTTTTGACTTTCTTTGACTTGACCATGTCGGGTTTGACTTTGACTTTGAGACCTGTTGACTTTTTGACTTGATTGACTTTTCGGCTTCGATTTGGCTTTGTCTTTCACAGTCTTTTCCATTCCATGTTTGGTTTTGTCGTTTTGGCTTCGTTTTTCGTCCTTTTCTTAGTTATCCGTTCCTGCACAATACAATTAGCAAAACAAGCGTATATTTGGCATTTTAAGTCCGTTTTTGGTTATTTTAGCTCGTTTTTAAAGGTAAAAGGTATGTGTAATTAAGCACATACCAAAATCCCCCATACTAAGGTATTGCCGTGTCCTCACGCAATGTTATGAAGTAAACATTTACGAAAACTAAGAATCTAAATCCCCTCGACTAATAACCTCGAAAAGTAGCTAAGTGTTCGTCAAGGGGAACTGAAGAGTCAATAGCTTCGACAAGTCCCGTTTTCACCATTTTTTATCTATACCAACTATCCCTAATATTTTTGGATTTTTCTTTTCTCGACTACCTGTTTGACTTCCTTTATTAACACTGGGATCATAGAATGAGAAACGCCCATAGAATAATCTACGGATGTCCTGACGGATAAATTCATCGTCCCCGATTTTTCACTAGCTCCAAACCAAGCAATTAAACAAGATCATGTCAATATAAGTCTAAATGCTAAACACTCATACTTATGACTTGTGGACTTTTAACTCCCAACATGAATATTATGATTCAAATGTGTTACTCAATTCAACTCAACCATAGATCTACTTATTTCCATATCGTGATTCAAGATGAATCATGACTCAAAAAGCACACTTATTAGGACGCTTGTAACTTGATTTTAAAGACGAGATTTTAACTGTAGAACTTATTGCAACATCTTCATCATATAATCATAATTCTTAAAGCTAGGAATGCGTTGCTTAGTTTGAACACCTACCTAGGCCTCGCTTCCTATAGGATAATCAACAACCAATGACCTGTGTTCTTAGTTTGGAAACCCACCTCGCCCTTGCTAGCGGTAGTGGGATATCACAACAACACCATTCTCTAATATTGCTAAGGATAAGTGTTCCTTATTAGAACCCTCACCTGGACCCGCTTCCTGGTGAGATATCACAACACACCAAAATTCCTAGATGTAAAGATGTCTTAGTTTGAACCCCCCACCTTCGTGGTTACGGAGTTGGGAGAAAATTTAAATCACGACACATCATTTACTGTTCCATATAATCAATTGTAAGCATCATTGGCATAATTTCAATATTTCATAGCATTTTTGCATTCATACTTCATTCATGCGTCTTTGGCATTTAACTTTCGAATATCAAGAATGAAAATCTCGTTTTAAAGAAGCAAGTAACAAAATTTGAAGCTTTTTCTAAAAACAATCGATTGGACTTAGTTGAATGAATTGAGCATCGTATGATTTAGGTGGATTAGAAGCTAATGGGAGAAAAAGTAACACAAGTTACTCATATAAGTTTTAACGAAGAATCATGCTCAGATCATAAAACTTAATTATAACTCTATTACTTCTGTTCATCACCTTTTTAAATTCGAAAGCAATATCTGAATGTCGTGAAAGCTTAGCCTACAAGCGGTAAGTTTGAGAAACTAGCTAGGCTCTACACGCCCGAGTCGAGTCAAAAATTATTCTCATGTCTACCCATTAGGAAAGTCAAAACTTGACAAAACACTATTTTATTTTTTAAAATTATTAAATTTTTCAATTTTTTTTTGGTATTTTTGCAAAAATTTGGTTGTAAGAACAGATTGCGTGATAACAACGCTGCAGGTAAAAGGCAAAAATCCAAATCGAAGATCCCCCCCCATACAGAACAAAACATCGTCCTCGATGTTTCAAGGGTTCTTACGCAAAATCTAAGGCCGGGTTTTATGAAGTGTGCCAAAAGATAAAACGTTTAGTCGAATATTAATTATGGATACTGGATTCCCAACATATAAGCTGAGGATGTGAAACTCATGTGGATACTGTACAGAGCACGAAGTCTTCACAATCCGTAAATCCTGGATATACACCACAAAGGTCCCACAAAACATGGACAAAACACGTGTATTGGAACTGTATAGCCTTCCACACAAAAACACTTATTAAATACTACACTGATAACATGATGTGCCTCCCACGAAGCTCTTGATTAGGGTCGCTATGCTTGACCCTTCCCCCGAATTTATTATTGGTCCCATGGGGGAACGACTGGATGATCCGAGACAACCTCGTTGGGTATGTCCCTACAAATTAGTGTATCAAACGATGACCGTTTCACTTTGAAATTGCCCGTAAGATTTGAGATAACTCGACAGTGCCATATGGAAAAACTTGGATTACAGTGAAGGTCCACTCCCAGCGGGTCCTTAAGCTGCCTGAGAAAATCTTAATACTAGATTTAAAGAGGAGGACTCGATCACCGACGTTTGAAAATGCGGTTTTTTGATTTTTGAGTCATGGATTCTCTTTGTTTTCTTCTTTATAGATCAAAAGAGTTTTCATAGGCATGATTCACGAAGTTCAATAAGTTCATTGAGATGAATTTTACATGTGATCACACCGACCGCAGTTTTGATATCAAAGATTGGTATGCTTCAGGCCTAGTAAGCTTTGTGCTCGCGCTCGATCGGAAGATGACATGCCCTTCCGTACACTAACTTAGTATGGAGTACACCCGATGGGTTTTTTAGTAAGCTGTGCGGAAGCCCAAAGTGGCATCAACTAATATTAATCACACCAATAGTACGATCATATTCGCCTACGGGTCCTTTCTAGAATCCCTTTCAAACCACGGATTGGATACCTCAACTTGTCCACTTGTTTGTGGATGATACGCGGTGGAGAAGACGCTGATACTCCGTATTAAGCATTACCTTTTTTTTTGAAATTGGTCATTGCAAAAATGGGTACCGCGAATCGACTTATGATTGCACGAGGGGCACCAAATCGGGAGAATAGAGATTTAAGAAATTTACAAACAACTCGGGCATCATTGGTGGGGAGCGCTTTTGCTTCAACCCATTTAGAATAATTAATCAATCAAACGACCACTAGTATACTTTGTTCAGCCTCCTTGAAGAGGGAACGGCCCCAAAAAGTCAATGCCCCAACATGTCAAAGAGTTCCAAACTTGGACATAGTTTTGTGGCATCATTCCTCACGTTGCGAAATTGCCTTAACATTGGACAAATGTCACAAGTCGGGACTGACCAAAGTCCGTGGCATCCTTGTAAATTTGTCGGGACCAATAAAATCCCTGAATGAGAAGACCTTTTACTGTGTAACAGGCATCGCCGTAGAGATCCCCAGTGGGTCCACTGTATGGCAAGCTTTAAGAATGTCAAAGCTCTTGCGCGTTCGAAACACACGACGCCTAATACTTGGTCTGCAACAGATCTTGAATAGAAAGGGGTCGTCCCAAAAGTAGTGTTTGACGTCTTTGAAAACGTTTTTTTCTGTTGGGACGACAGTCCCATTTATCACAGAATTCCCCGCATGGTAATTCCGCAATTCGCAAACCATGGGGCATTATCATTACCACGAAAGTACCATCCCAAGTGTCCTCGAGGAGGAGAATGATTTGCCGTAATTTCGCTTTTCTCGAGCTCAGCACTTTGATGGGGAATTTCAAGTCTAAAAGTGGTCCTGCGTCGAGATTTTCCTCTGCCCTTTTATTATCACGGATCACGACATCAACATTCTGTGGAGCAGCAAAAACCACCGGAGCAATCTCGGCTTATAGCATCCTTGCTTAGCACGAGCAAGGGACGCTTTAAGAGCGCGGAGTGGTCATAAAACACTATACTTTCTGGACAAGACTCAGATATAGGACGGAATTTCTACAAAAGGCCAGACACTACGGCAAGTAATATTCCTTTTTCCGTTGTATTGTAATGTGCTTGAGCCTCGGTCATGAGTCTTGCTTGCATAGTGTATCGGTGAGTGCTGGTCTTACGTTGCCCGAGGTCTGCCCAACAGCAAAAATCACTTGCATCGCACATGATTTTCAAAGGGCAAGTCCCAACGGGAGCAACGTAGAATTGGAGGCATTGGTTTAACTTCATCTTAAGGTTTCAAAATGCTTCGATGTCATTCCTATAGAAAGATAAACGTAGGTTGTCCTTTTCAAGAGGTGGGTCATAGGCCGGGCGATTTTTGGAAAAATCCTGATAAATCGCGTAGAATGCCGCATACATGAGAAAAACTCGAAACCCTCACATGTAGTAGGATGAGGCAATTTTTGCAATGACATCAACATTTGCCTTGTCAACCTCAATCCTTGATTTAGAAATCTTATGCCAAGGACTAGCCTTCTTTTGACCATGAAGTGGCACTTTTCCCAATTTAGAAAAGATTGGAGTCTTCACACCTTTGAGCATTTTTGTTCTAAATGGAAAGACAGGAAGAAAAAAGAGTCCCACCAAAAACCGAGAAATCATCCATGAAGACTTTCCATGGTTTTCCTCCAATCAATCGTGAAAGATTGCAACCATACCACCTTTGGAACGTGCCTGGTGCCATTGCATAACCCAACAGGCATGCGACGATAGGCAAATGTCCCGTAAGGGCAGGTGAGGTGTATCACTTGTATCAAGTGGGTCATCGGATCTGAAAGTAACCGAGAATCCGTCCAAAGAAAACAATAAGTTACTACATTTCCGGCTAATCTACACAAGCATCTATCCATGAATGGTAAAGGGAAAATGGTTCTATGCGAGGTTGCATCATTGAGTTTTCGGTAATCAATGCAAACTCGCCATCCCATAACCAACCTAGTAGTATTAACTCATTGTCTTCATTTTTCACAACGGTTATGCCTCCCTTTTTAGGGACACAATGAACCGGGCTAACCCAGGGGCTGTTAGAGATAGGGTAGATTAACCTTGCATCAAGAAGTTTGATAACTTATTGCTTAATAACCTCATAGATTTTGGGGTTAACTCTTCTTCATATGTTGACTAACGGGTTTGTCATTTTTCCTCCATCAAAATCCTATGGGTGGCAAAAACTGTGGATTTTATTCCCTTAATATCAGAAATCTTCGCAAGCTATTCAACGTTATGTGTGTGACATAAGAACTCTTTGATTAGGCGGTTTTATCCTCATCCTTCAAGTTTTTAGCGATATATGAACGGTAATTTTCATCCACCCTCCAAAAAATGCCTACCAGATGGTAGGTAAGATCTTTGAGTTCAAGGTCGGGAGGATCTTCACATGAAGATTTGACCTTTTCAGGAACATTAATTTCACAAACTGGTGACGGGAGGGAGGTTTGGCACACTATTGAATCACACTCAACATTTCCCTCAAGTAAACAGTATCTCCCTTAGAATCATAGATGCCATCAACACCCGGTGGTATTGAAATCATCTCGTTGCAAGAAATTCATCGGGATCTCTTCCATTAGAAAATCACTTCCTCCGAAGCGGAGAGAAAGATGTGGACGAGAATCGTAATTATAAGATCCGAAAGTAGAAGTGGGATTGCCACCTATTCAAATTTCAATACTTCTTGAACATATACCTCCAAATCCAATAACAATAACACGACTCGGTTAACCGTTTCAATGATATTGTAAGAGATGGTTTTAGTATCACCAACTTTGAAAGTTACGGATTGGTCATCATGTCTAAGGGTCATTTGTTCACCGTGAACATCTATTAAGGCACGTGCCGTCCTCAAGAAAGGTCTTCCTAAGATTAAGGGAGCCCGAGGATCGGCAACGTAATCAACGACCACAAAATCGGCAGGAAAGAAGAACGTTCCAACTTTTACGAAAACATCCTCGGCGATGCCGGTTGGAGTAGAATCGTTCGGGATCGGCGCAAGTTTACAAGATACATTCGAGTTTTGGTCAAAGCCGGGAGACTTAGTTCTTTCCAAATTGAGAGAGGCATTAGATTGATGCTTGCACCGAGATTGGCTAAGGCTAAGCATTCATTCATCTCTGGAAAATCACATGGTATAAGAAATCTACCGGGGTCCCCAAGTTTCTCGGGAAACTTTTTTAGGAATGACACATCGCCGAGCACACACACACACACTTACTATGTTTCATTGTCAACATCAATCATTTATCCTTGTCATTTGAGGAGCTTTCTAAACATAGGTGCAAATTTGGGCATATGTAGAAGAGCATCCGCGAAACTTAGCTGAAATGGAGATTCAGAAAAAATCTCCATCAATTTTAAAAGCTAAAAGATCGTCTTTTTCAACGGATTCTCTTGTTGGCCCTTGAAGGAGAAGGCAAAGTTTGGTTTAGTCTTGAACAAACACGGGTTCATGAGTTTTGGACCACCGGAGGTTGGATTGATTTTCGGTGCTTGTTGCACCGTATCCTTTGTCACCTCGGTTCTATTTTCGTCCCTTAGGAGTGGAAGAAGTTTAGGTGCCGTTATAGGAAATTTCCGCTACGGGTAATGATTTTGCTTTTTACATCACCAACTTTTCGTGTTACAATGGTAGTTGCTTGAAGAGAACCCGAACCCGAAGTAGATAGCCAGTATAACTATTCCACGAATTGGTGAATCAATGTCCGTATGTATGCCATTTGATTTTGCATATTTATGTGCAAAAACCGCGGTCAATAGCTTTGACGTAGTTGATCAAAATCGGACTTATATACGCCTGGTGTATGTATGAGCTGGAGCTGGAGCTTGTATGGTGGAGCTTGAAATCGTGGTGTTGATTAATCGAGGTTGGTAAACTTTGTCCTGTGATTTAAATTACTACCTCTATTTTGGTTCAAAATTGTTCCCGTTTTAGATTGAAAATCGATCACCATTGATTTTGGTTGTTTTGATGGTTTTGCATAGGAGGAAGACTGGGAGGTCGAATTTGGTTAGCAACCATCTGAGGTCGGTAACTGGCATTCCCTTGGTTGTAGTTAACTGCGGCGGCTTGTGACACGTAATCTTGGATATTGTCACGATAGTCATTTTTGGCTGGCTGGACAATTTTTGGTAAGAATGACCACCCCCGCAAGTTACACAACTTTCCTCGACCGCTTTTACGGAAGCGGGAGCTGGAGTTTGGTTTTTCTTATCGAGAAGCAATGCTCTAACCATATCTTTAAGTTCAGCAACATCGGATGAAACTGCGGGGGTAGAAGAGCTCGTACTCCACTTTTGAAACAAGGCTTGCTTCTGATTGACGAACATTGGATATGCTCTCGAAGATTATTTAGCATTCTCGAGGCATTTTGTCCAAGAAGTTACCACTCCGACGCAGCGAGTTCAATGAATCTTGATCATTTGAATTTAGGGCATTATAGAATGTATCGAGTTGATGCAATTCTGAAAAACCCATAGCGGTCATCCCCTAAGAAGATTCATTGAATCGATCCCTATGCCATTGTAAAGACGACTCAACAAAATTTTTTGTTGAAAATCTCGTGAGTTTCATTGTTTGGAGATAGTTTCGTATAAAGAGGAGGGAAGAAATTGTTAATGAATTTCGACACAAGAGCATCCATGTAAGAATCGATCGAGGGCTTTTCCGCCCCCTCCCCCCCCCCCCTTTTTCAAGCAGCCAAATCCGGGCTGCTCCTCGTGGAAAATGGGAAAAGCATAAGCTTAACCGACTGTACTCGGACGTTCGGGAACGTCAATCGAGGAAGTGATCTTGTTAAAAATCGGATGTGGGCATGTGGGTCTTCTTTATCGTGTCCAAAAAATTGCCTGTTTTGAACAAGATTAAGTATACCATGGCTTGAATCTCAAAAGTTGTTTCTGCGTAATTTCGGAGAACAACAATCGCATCCTCGTAACCCTCGGGTGGTGGCTTCGACAATTGCGCATAGTTCGATTATCGTCCATCGTAACTATGGGAGGATTGAAAGTTTCTTGATTGTTATTTGGTTTCTCAAGATTTGGTGATTCAACAGAAGGTGGTCGGACTTGTGGTTGTCGACGTCTACGGGCTTGAGAACGAGTGCGCATGCACAAAACAGAAATATAAAAAGAAAATTTACTCTATTTTTTTGGATTTTCAATGATTTATTCACAATTGATTTTAACGGACAATGAGATAAGACAACTTAAACCAAATAATCTTCTTACAATTTCACGTTAGCTCTCAAAAAAGATAAACGTACACAGGTGAGCGGAGGAGTAGGAGAATGCGCGAAAGCTTATTTCTCCTTGTCGGGTCGTAGTTCTAGGAACAAACCCCTCCTTATAACCACTTTATATTTGTTTAACTTTTTCAAGTGAGCCCGTTTTTTAACGTCTTAAAGACACAAATGACAAGATTTTTAAATCTTTTATCGAGTAGGGAACCAACAGTTCACCAGGAAGTTAATTATAATACCTCAGTTGAGATATTATATTTTGTATTTTTACCAATTGTGAATTTTTTATTTCTTTTTAAGGAAAATGTTTTTATATTTTTTGGTTTTTTCTTTGGTTTTTATATACTGATAATTATACTAATAAAAGGAGAATGAAAAATATTTTGGTACTTTTTATAATGTTTTTTTTATAAAATAAAGATATTCACATATTCAAACACAATTATGTCAAACGAACGATAATCGGGAGATAGTCAAGCCATCCCAGCCAAAACGCGCCAAATTGATCGCTGCCAAACTACACTTACAATATAATATAATAAAATAAAATAAAAAATATATATAGTACGAATGAGTCAAAAAGAAAGCAGAATACAATAAAAACCGAGAAGTAGTAAGAATGTTCCCACCCCCCAGGTTCCGATTAGTCAACCCCAATAACGAGGCTGGACTGGAAAATCGATACAGTCGAAGATTTTGAGTTTGAAGGAGAAATTTGGTTTGAGAGTGTGGAAAATCAAAATAGATAATAACAAACAAAAAACGTTTAAGAAAATCTAAAAATTTACTAAATTAAGCTGAAAAACAGGAGCAACTGAATCACGAACAAAGGGGAATAAACCTCAAAACCTTTAAATTGACCCTACTAAGAAATTAACCCTACGAAGAAATTTTCACTTCTAAATTACTCTATGGGACAAATAATGAAGAATGAAAAATACTAGACCGAAAACGGAGTTCGTTTGACCCAAAAACGAGTCAACACAAAAAACCGTACCCGGACCGTTCTTTTAAAAAACGAAAAGTTGTAAAAATGACCCTACGAAAAGTTTTAAATTTTTCCTACAAACTATATGACAAAATAAAATTTTCTAAAAAAGAAAAATATTTTTTTGATAATTTTTGTATTTTTTATGAATTTTTAAAACTTTTAACTAAATTAAATTGTAAAAAATAGTAAATGACTTCGAAAAATTCTGAAATTTTTACAAAAAATACTAGACACTTGCACAATCCTAAGAAAAATAAGAAACAAAAAGCTGCTTAATGAATAAGCCCGTAAATAAGCTGTTACAGCTTATAAGCTTATAGGCTGAAAACGTCTATAAGTATTAGAGCCCTTGGGACTATAACGAAAAAGTCCCAAGGGCGCAGCGGTAAGGGTGTGCACAAAGAGAGGTGTATCGAGGGTAGAGACCCGGGTTCGAGTCTTGCTCACCCGGGTCACCCCTTGTCTCCTTTTTTTTTCGAAAACTTCAAAAAGCAAAGTTGTTAAGCTCGTGGGGCTTAACAACTTTGTCAACTACGACTTTTTATGAAAAGCTCTCAATAAGCTTAAAAACAGCTTATAAACTTGACAGTTTACTTAAAAAGAGCTTAAAGCTAGAAAAATGCTAAGTCATTGGTCTTTTGAGGACAAAATAAGCTAACTTTAACTAATAAGCTAAAAAGGGGGCTTAATCTTTCCTAATAAGCACTAAAGTCTATAAACTAGAACTGAATAAGCTGAAAGAGCTTAAATGGACAGAAAATCTAAAGTTGAGCTAAAGGGGCTTAATGCTTAACTTGGCACTCAAATAAGCTAAGAAAATGATAAATAAGCAACCACAACCTAACACATTACCCTAAAAAACAACTAGGATCATAAATGAGCTTATGAAATAAGCTGAATAAGCTAAGAGATGAAATAAGCAATCCCTACTCTCAACACTAAGCTAAGACAGTGAAAGGGCTAGTTTAAGCTATCTAATAAGCTTCTTAAGGTCTGACACTTAAGGGGCTTATACAAGAGCTTATAGGCTCTTGAAATAAGCCAAGAACTTGGGCTTAAGTGCTCTTAAAGGCTAAGCAAAGAGAGCTTAAAATCTCCCCTTTGCACCAGGGGAGATTAAGGCTAAAATAAAGGGCTTATTTGACAGCTTTTTAAAAGCTGTCAAATAAGCTCAAAATAAGAAATTAAGCTTAAACAGCTAAAAAGCTCTAGGTCATGGACTTGTGCACCAATTTTTGACTTTTATAAACCATAAAAACTTGCTGAATTTTGACAGTGCAAAAGGGCTTTTGGTTTTTTTAAAACTTTGACACTAAAAACACTTGGTGATTTTTGACTCAACAAAGTCAAAAGATCAAACGGTTTTGACAGCTTTTTTAACACACACAAAACACTCTCTTTTTGGAACTAAAACTATAGTGGAGGAGGGGGAAATGTTCTATCCAGGGTGTTGAAGGGATTGCAGGGTAAAAGGGTGGGAAGACACCCGTAAGTGGTTCTTGGGTTTAGTTGGGCGGGAAAAATAGTTTTGGGTAAGTTGGCAGCTTTGGCCTCTCATCTCTTATAACTTCATTGCAAACTTTCGCTCCTTTTTATGATACAACTTTAGGGGTTTGCAGAACTTGCCCCTAAAAGATATACTTCACAATCATCCCTGTATGCAATCCACGCCGGTAATACAACTTGAGGTTTGGCATTTTATTCCCCTCAAGTGCATTATGTTCTTCATTTGACTTTTATATTATTTTTCGAGGTTGACTTTCCTGTGACTTTTTAACTTTGACTACTTTAGGCTTCGAGTTGATTTTTGTCCTTTTTAATTCGGCTTGGTTTGTTTGCGTTTTTCTGGCTTTCTCTGTCCTTTTCTTGAATAATATCCGATTCCTCTGCACAATACACAGAATTCCAAAACATACACATTCACAATGAATTTACAGGTACGCATTTTACTCATTTAAAGTCCGTTTCTTTTGATAGAACATGGGTAATGTGTTAATAAAGCACATACCAGGTTTCCACCTAAGACAAGATCTAGGAGTGTTTTGTTTCTCATGCACAACGGAAGACTTATTGAGAGAAATCCTTTGTCCTATAGCAATATGCCTACTAGGTTTCTGAGTATGACTCTTTGGTTCTACAGTAATTGTTGTGTATCTAGTCATTAGGGCGAATGAACCTTAGCACGAGAATTCACCTCTTTCAGGAACTTTGTTATACAATCATCATGATTTGCATTAAAGGCACATTTCTGACAGGTCGAACAAACAAGGTGTTTGGAGTCCGAACATGAACTGGGATTCCTAGAGTGATCTGCTTTTTGTACAACGTTTAACTTAACATTACTACTCTTAGATGCAGGCCAATTACTAAATGTTTGATTATTGATCTTTGGTTTTGGTATACACGCATTAGGAGTGTGGTGTGTTCTAGCAGAAGGCATTTCCCTAGGTTTAAGATTCCAATTTCTGTCTTGTGTCTTTTTCCTGGTTCTCTATGAAAGTGATTATGAATCTATACATTAGAACCATAGATTCTTTTTTCCAATTCCTCGAAGAAGCTAGTGCGTTTCACATGATGAGATTTTGCAGCAAGCAAATTCTCTAAATTAGCAGCAATAATAGGAGTGACTGGTTTTTGGCAAATCTGTGTATGACATCAACTAGGGAGGCAACCGAGATGTTTTGGTTTAAAAAGCACGCATTCGTTCGGTCTCACAACTAAATGGTTTCTAGATGGTTGTAAAGGTGGTTTCCCTAAGATTGATGCTTTGACAAACTTAGTATCCACGCTATTTCCTTTTAACTTTCGTAATTCATTTTTAATTGCTAGCATTTGCAAAAAACCTTCTTGAATCTGACTTTTAAATCAGCATTTTTGACCTAGACTTTAGACTAAATTTGAGAAATTAAACGAGTCATTGTTGTCCTTGTCTTTATTCTGAACGCGTGTCTTTTTAATTGAATCATAAAGTTCTTTGTAAGTTTGTTTCAAATGCTCATTTTCTTTATGTAATTGCTCATTTGCTGCAAGTAATTTAGCCACACTGTGTTCTAATTCGATGTTAATAGTTTCAATTACATCTATATCATTTTTAGCTTTGGGTTTATTACTTGCTTCCTTCACACTTTTAATTTGATTCTTCAAGTTGCAAATTAGTGTGGTTTTGGCCTGTAGCTGAGCTTTCAAATCATTTATCTCAAAAAATTCATGAAACTCAGGAGCATCCTGGTTTTTACCTGGTTTGTTACTTTGAAAACTTGCATTTTTTTTCCTGTATTTTAAGTTCTAGTGAAATACAATGTTTTTCAAGTAGTAAAAACCTGTGTGAAAGTTCATTATATGTTTCTTTTTCAATAATTTCTTTTGTTTTAAAAAGCTCAGTGTTAAGCAAAGGACCTTTTACTTGATATTTTTCAGCATCCTGGTCAATCTCTCCTCCCTTATGACTCATATTTGTTGAATCAAGAGTGGTATTGCTATCAACCTTTTCAAACAGATATGTGTCATAAATGGGTTCAGATCGTATAGAATGTTGTTGTTCATTAGCAAGTACATTATGTTGAGCAGACAGTTGTACCTCAGCCATTGGATCTTTGTCATTCACGGGTTTGATATCAACATCCTTAGCATGTGTACCATTCCCGGATCTGCTGCTTGTATCATGCTTTTCTGATTCTATCCCACTGCTTTCTATAACAACCGAATCAGCATTCAATGCTTTACCCGAATCAACATTACTCTCTTTTGTCTGCATTAGTCTTTTATTCACCATTCTATCATACTCTCGTTTAAGTTGTGCTCTTTCATCAATGTACTTCTTAACAGATTCCATGTGTTGGATCAATGTATCACGGAATTGTCAAGCCTCGGTTCGAGTGTATGCTAGAAAGTACTTACGTATCATTGGACCCTCATCAAAATAATCGAAATAGTCTTGGAAATTGATGAGCAGCTAAAACTGTGTCTTGAGTGCTCTAAAAGCATCCATGGATTCAGTTTCTTGAAATTCTTATTTGCCAAGTTGCTTTTCTAGTTGATCCAAGTTAAGTAACATTAAGCCTATGAAAGTCTGAACATCTTGTTCAAAGAGTGTCTCAAATGCCCATTCAAAACCTCCATTGATTTTTAATTTATTGTATGAAAGAACCTCGAGAAATGAATGAAGTAGCCAAAAAGATGTCATGCAACTTTCATTTGCTTTGTCTTGCATTTGTTGTAACTGATGCAACTCTCTCTCTCTCTCTCTCTCTCTCTTGTGAATTCGAATTCAAAGATTCCATTATAACTTAATGTGTGAAATGAAATTAAGGATCTTAAGTAGATTAAGTGATTGATGTTGTGGTTATGAGAAAGAAATTATAGTTCACGAGATTTTACAAATCTATGATTTAAACCGAGAAAAGAGTAAACTTTTACAGGATTTTACACAATCAAGAAGAAACCGTGAAATGATAATTGTTATGGGTTGTTTTTGAGCTTGGAATGATTACCGATTGATTAAAACACAAACAAGGACTAATGGTGAAAATTTATTAAAGAATAAAGGTTAAATATAAAACTTTGAAAATTAAAAAGACTAAAAGAGAAAAATATTAAAGAATAAAAGATTGAAATTAAAATGTTTTAAAGGTAAAGGTTAAAATTGAAAATGTTTTATAACTAAGGTATAATTTGAAAAAAAAAATCAAAAGTTAAAGGTTAAAAATGAAGGAGTTTTAAAAACTAGGGGCTAATAGAAAATGAGTCTATTTAAGTAAGGGCTAATAGTAAAAGAGACTATTTAACTAAGGGCTAAAAGTTAAACTTAATAAAAACCAAGGGTATAATGTGTAAAATAAAATTTAAACTAATATATAAAAAAATAAACATGCACGTCATTTGTTCATCTTCTTCGTTAAGTTCGTTTAGATATTTAGGGTTTACGATTTTCTTCGTTTATGATTCATTATGATATGAAGCACGTATGACAATCGATGAGAGTTCGCGAATCTAATGATAGTAGTTATAAGACCCGCGAACTACCAAAACCGAAACAACTCAAAACTTAATCGTTTAACTTGAAATCCGTTATACGTGTAGTACATAAGCTTGTTATCAAACCGCTACTGAAACTATACCAAACCGCTACCTATACAGTTTACTAAACCGCCACCTTGAGACGTAACCAAACCGCTACCAAGTTTTAAATTGGACAGAGTTTCGTTTATGTTAAGCCAAGAAAAGTGTTAAACCGTTGTCCCTATTTATCAAACCTCTACGGTTCAAAAGCAAATCGCTGCTTAGCAGAAAGCAAACCGCTAGCGCACTTGATTTTGTCTTGTTTCCTAAAACACAAGATGTCCTTTTTGTCTTAGTGTTAGACCACGTGACCAACAAAAACGACACATAAGATTGAATAAGCTTTGAAAATAAGCTATTTTACTATGATAATAGGCCACGAAAATGAGACGAACAAATAAGCTGATTCAACAGATATTAAGCCACGAAGACCTAGGAAAATAAGCTACATGAAATGTTAAGCAAGAAAACTTTGAAGCTTTGTAAACTAGAACAAGAAGAAAGAGAATAAGCCGTGAATAAATAAGCTTGAAATAACCTTTTTAATAAGAACTGTTTTAGAATACAATAGGCCACGTAATAGGTGAAAGATGCATCAACAGCTTTGACTTCTAATCACTTGCACGTACTATTGAAAATAAGCCTAATGGTTTTTGACTTTGCTATACTAATAGGCCTAAAATTAGTTGTGATTGGCAAATCAAGAATAAGCCCAAAACATTATGGAAAGAACAATCTTTTTTAATTAAAAACGCATCCAAACAAAACAAACAAAACAATAACAAAAAATAAGCCGAACAAAAATCAGTACTAAATAAGCCGAGAAAAAGCTCAAAAAAATACCACAAACGAACCACGAACCACTTATTACCCCAAGATAAAACCTTGGTGATGATACCAATTGTGTGTGTGAATTTCACACAAATATAAATTAGAGAGAAAGCTAGAGAGAGAGTGGAAGGGAGAAACATATAGAAAAACACACTAAATGTCTGTGTAAAAATGATTCATCCAACACCCTCTCCATGTAACACCCTCAAATCTAAGGGCGTTACATTTATGGCTCAATAGCACAAGATATGAGAACGACCACTAAACGTGTCATTTGAAAAGATACATTGGATTAACAAAATACTTGTTTGTTACATAAGCCCATGGCTTCAAATTGTTCAACAATATATGTAAAGATTCCGGTTTATAACAATTGTCCCCAAAATGTAACAAGACCCCAAATCTTTAATGTTGACTCTTCAATTGTTGACTTCTAATGTATCATCGCACCTCATGCCTTATTGACCTGAAAAACATGCTTAAAACGTCAACATAATGTTGGTGAATTCATAAGTTTATGTAAATCATTTGTAGGACCGCAAGATTTCCAAGTGTATGATTAAGCAACAGATGCAAGCATAATAAAAAAAAGTGATTACGTTTTCCTAAGCTCATGACACCGAAGCTCGACGTATATGAATGCAAATAAATTTGCCAACAAGTGTCCGTGAATGATGTGCTAACCCTGCAACATCCCAAATTCGACATGATATGCGTTCGTTCCCGGTGATAGCTAGTCACCCGAACGGGGATTGTCAATCCCTAATAGATCTATTCATAACATTCGCGCTTACAATCCAGTAATTGACAGTTCATGATAAAGGGCTCAGTGGGTTATCGCTACTTAGGCAAACACGTAATCATTGTATAAAATGTACACTTGCGTCCAATTTGTAAAACAAAGCATGTTCTCACCCCAAGGATGTAAATCATTTAAATAATTGTAAAACATGGGGCTATGAACTCACCTTAGCAGGTAGTTCTCTGAATGATAATAAATATCCAAGTAAGCAATGAATCACACCGTCAAATACCTAAGTAAATACGGTCAAGTCTTAGTCTACACATTTAGGCTAACGACTCATTGTATAAACTAAATTCCATTTCAAGTTTATATATACTGTTATCACTTGTGTGGTGGTGCACATGATTATTGTATTTATAATTTCGATGGTTCTCGGGAAACGTGAAATCATTGTTAATAAATATACTTATTTATTAAGTCGTTAATTAAACCCGTTTAATGTCCGAATATCTTAATATTCGACCGATTCGTTAAGTGTTTTATTAATTCACTTTTGTTCACAAATATACCCTTAAGTTTCTAGATATTACACTTTAGTCCCTAGGTTTATAAAATATAAACATTTACACTTTAAACCCTTTAGTTTCGATAATTACATAATTAGTCCTTTAAGTTTACAAAAATGTAATTTAGGTCTTTATAGTTACACTTCAGTCCCTGAGTTTCAGAATGTTTCAAAAACAGTCCCTGGAGTTATCACAATTCGAAAATGACAATTTAATCCCTTAAGTTTCAAAATTAACATTTTTAGCCCCTTTATTTTCAAAAATTGCATTTTAGCTCCAATTTAATCCCAACGAGTGGCATTTGGCTTTATTTAGTCCAAATAAGCCAACAAAACTGTTTCAGCTTAAAAATAAGCATTTCGAGCTTATTTTTGGCTTAATGGGCCTTGTTGGGCCCGTTAAGGCCCGTTTAATGTTTGAAAGATCCGTTATGGTTTTAATAAGTTCAAAGGTCCTCAATAAGCTCAGTGGGGCCTGATAAGCTGTAAATAAGCTCGAGGAGCTTATTGTAGCTTATTTCGAGCCTATTGGGCTCGCAAGCCCAACAACTCGACCCGATAAGTACCTTAAGAGTTTCTTAGGCATTTTAGCGAATTTTCTATTCGTCTTAGTTCCATGTAATATGTTTCGTTGGTCAGCTTATCAAATAAGCCAATAAGCTCTTGGCATTGGGCTTGTTGAGCCTATTTAAGGCCCGAATGGGTTTTCAAAGCTTTTGGTTTGGTCCATTTGGGTCCATTAAATATTTCAAGGTCCATTAAGCACATTTAGCCTATAAGAGTATCTTAATAAGCAGTCTTGGGCTTATTATGAGCTTATTGCTCGTATAGGGCTCGTTAATGGGCTAACGAGCCCATTAAGGGTTTCGTTTGGTTTCGAAAGACAAGTTATGGTCCAAGTTTATTATTTAAATACTCTCAACTCATATTCAAACTCGTATAGCTTATAAATAAGTCGTGGCTTATTTCGCGAGCTCGTTGGGCCTGTTGGGCCTCCAATCGTGGACTGTTAAACCCATTAAGACTCGAAATTAGCTCCTTTGTTCTAACAACTTGGTCTCTAGGTCGTGACATACCATCTTGGTACTAGTTAACATTTTTAATTCGATGTTCGTTACATGCACTCGTCTAAAAGGTCATTGTAGGTGTTCCCAAGGCTAATGGTTACATTTTTAGAAAGTGTTTACGTATAGGATTTATGTACGCCAAGTATACGTGATAGATTTCAAGTTAGTATGTATCTTTGCATTTCAAATGAATTGTTTGGCCTTTATACGATAGTTAGTCATGTTTTAATTACCCTAGCACCACACAAGTTCGTATTGTATAACATATATTGGTGCGTGATTAACTCGTCAGCATGGGTCTTTGGTCCTTTTTATACGTGGTTAGGATCAAGTCTTACATACACAATAGTTTAAGTCTAACTATCATTACTCTGTATTGCATAGTTCCTATTACATTTTAACACCACACAAGTAGTTTATGCACCATGACATCACGTATAACATATATGTTTCGTATGATTACATGAACCACTTAACGTATCATTATATGTTAATGTGACATATTTGACTAGTTAACTAAGAGATAAGTATAGTACGAATGATGTAGGTTTGAACGACTTACAACAAGGTCCTAGAGTGCTTGTAAACGTATTGAGTAGTTCATCCTAAGTGTGTTTCAAACTTGTGTAACCCACCCAAAGCTTCAAAGCTTGTAGACACCCAAACCTTGGTTCACGTATTCCCTTGTGTGCTCGAGTGAAAGTCTTTAATGTCACTTGTTGGTCCGAATGAAATGTGAGTGTGTTTGGTTGCGGTTTATGACCCGAATAAGAGAGAGTGAATGTTTAAGTGTTTGTGAGTTTAACACCCCCAAATTTACACGCAGCGGAACCAACAATTTGGGTGTTAAATAATAGTACAATAGTCATAAGATATAAAGAACGACTCAATGAGACGTTTTAAAAACAAACAACCATTACATTCCACTATTATTAGAGTTCAAAAGCATAGTCCCAAGAGATCGTTACCATACATAAAATAAGTTTGATTTAACCAAATAAAACAAGTTTTTAATGAGGAATGGATTTTTAAATGGCGGACAAAATTTTAGCGCACATCCTCCTCATCAGTGCCTCCAAGCCTTCGTACTTCAATTACCTGAGATGAAACATGCTAAAAAGTCAACACGAGGTTGAGTGAATTCATAGGTTTTATAATTGATAAACAGTAGAAAGAGAGTTGAACACAAGCATTATAATATTCATAAGCATCATATAGACTTGTTGATCAGACAAGCTAATAAACAACAGTTGCATTGAGCTCGCGACACCGATCCCATTGACGAAATTCATAAACAATTAATAATACCATGAATGCCCCCAGGCTTCGTCAGATACCTACTTAAATCTCCATACAATATGTCCGTACATTGGGAGTGCTCACTTTCCCGGATTCAAACTCCCAAAAACCGAACCGGGTTGTCAAGCCCATAGCGCTATTAATTGTATGAGCGGCTACCCATCATAGGTAGTTGACGGCTCACGATTGGGGTCTTATGACGAAAGCTACTCAAGCAACAACATATATCCACATACGGGTCCAAGCATACAAGAAGAAAACTACTTGTGTTCGTTTTATAAAACTAGCATGCATCTCCCTCGCGGGGTTTAAGAAAAATACTTGAAAAGCGAGGCTATGAACTCACCTTAGGAACAATTAGATCAGAAGTATTATGAGTCTTGAATGAGCGGGAAGTACTCCTAAGCACCTCCTAAAATACGTGACGCGATTTAATACGTAGAAAATAACAATACGTAAAAATTAAACATGTGTCCATGAGTAGTGTTTCTGAGATAAGCATGGCATTCCACTAGGACTTCCCCACAGTCCTTTTTAATCCAAATTGACTTGTGACCTGGATCTTAAAGGCAATTGAACAATCTACCAAGTTTCGAACTTCTAATTTTATTTTTTATCTCGGGTAGTACTTACGGTTTTTAAATTTTTAGACTAGACGTAAAAACTAGGTTTTGAATTTAACTTGATTTCATGGAGTCAATCTCCTTGCTCACAATTGTTCTTATATATGAGACTTTCACCCTCTTTGGAAAGCTATTTGAGTCTAGTCTCTAGAAAATGTAAGTCTCATATTTTACAAGTTTCGTTAACTTTGTGAAAAGACCATTTTTACCCCTTGTTGATTCAAACAGAAAGTTAGTAAAAAATTTACCCTTTACTAAAATGGCCATAAATCCAAACCATGATAGCAAACTGAAGGGTGAGGTCAAAGGATATGGTTTCCTTATGATGTATAATACTGTTCATCAAAAAGATCCTATTATTTTATGGTATAAAATTAGAGTTTAGCTCATATTTAAAAACACATTCCAGATTTTGACCTATTTTCTTGTTTTGGCATAAATCACTCATCCGGAGAGTTGGTGAGAATCCAACTTTCTATAGAGCTGACACATATATCTAAACTACCTATGAAATTAAATCCACGACACCTAAGCTAAATTTTTAGAGTTAAGTTACGTTTAGCTACTGTTTTCAAATCAGTCCCAATTTTTACAATTTTAAAACCTTTTTAAACCATTATTTTACTTAATTTTTTAAACATTATTATTTTACTTCTCTAAGACCTAAACCCGATGCCATTACTAATGAAAACACTTTCAAGAACATTCATTTCACATAATTCCCTATATTTACAGAACTTAAACCTCCCATTTTCATGGATTAAACAATTAAGTAAACAAGAAATAAAAAGATAAGACTAATAAAAGAAAGATTTAGGCTTACAAAAAGAGAGATTTAGGCTAGTGAATCAAACAAGAACACCCTTCTCTTGTGTTGGCTGAATTGAACCAAGGTAAAACGATGGTTAACAATCTCTAACCTTCCTTCTAATGGTGATAATACTCTTCTAACAAACCCCAAACAAAACCCTCAAGAAAACCTCAAGAAAACAAGCCCTAACTTCTTTAAATCTTCAAGAAAGACTACCAAACTTTGCAAGAAGCTTGAGGATGGTTATAAGAGGATAGAAATGAGATGAAATTTTTTTTATGATGGTGGTGGTAGTGTAGATGAATTCGGCAGCAATGGGGACCAAAGAGGAAGAGAGAAATTTTGAAATCTTGAGAAATGGAAGTGACTTGCATGTATGGAAAGTAGAGATGATGATGAGTTTATAGAAAAAAATGAATTGAGGTTGAGTGTGGGAAAGGTAAAACCGGCCTAGGGCCTTGGGGAGGGAAAAATAATTTTTTTTTATTTTTTAGTTTATAAAAGTTTAATTTAAGTATTGTGTAAGTTTAATTAATTTAAGGTAATGTTTTAAGGTAAAAACACGAGTTTTAGCGAGAATTTACGTTAACGCGAAACACCGCGGAAAATGAAAATGATGGAAATTATAATCATCGGGGAATATTATGAGATTATTAAATCACTTAAGGTGTAAAGACGGAATAGATTTCTAAATACTGCTCACGCAAAGCTAAGAACGAGAAAATCTTACTAAATCGGGTAAATGTAAAATTAATAACTCGCTTAAAATGAAAATAGAAATAAAGTTTGGATTAAATAGTGACCTTAAATACGGAACGTTAGAGTGAGTTTAAGAAGTGTTCAAGTGTATGTGTAAGTGTGTATTTATAGGCAATATGAGCTAGTTACTCCTCTTGGTTCCAAATCAACTACAACGAGCTACGAAAGGGTGGTTTAGAGTTTTCTAGTTAATCACTCATGGTTTTATGCTAAACCACTCAAGTACCACTCTTAATGACCAAATATTTGTACAAGATTTAGTTTGATACTTGCAATTCTTATGGTTTTGTGTGTTTGATGCTCTCTAGCCGCGGCCTAAGGGTAAAGAGAAAGAAATGGTTATTAACCATTGGTTATTTGGCTAATGGGGGACATTAAGTACATAGTTTAATTATCTAAGGAATGTACTAGTACTATGAAAGATCATTAGGAAGATTTTTGCTAGCTAATACCCAAGGGACGAATTTTAGGGGTTTTAACCTACCCATATTCGGTCTTGATGGCTTATCAACACGAAAATTATTCAAATTTCGTGTAAACGGATTAAAAGTGGGTATTAGTTTGAGTCTAGGTAAGTCTAGGTATTTCCGGGGTGTGTCCAAATGTATTTTATCGCGAAACGTAACCCTTTTTACGTGACAAAAAAAATAAAATACGAAAAGTAACTAATTATCTTCTTAATAATTAATTATTACTTGGTCAGTGTAAATTTTAATTTATTTGACGACCGTTTACATTAATAGATTATTTCTAGTCTACGCGATTTAACTTAAAAGTTAAATTAAAAGTAAACGCGTATCGGACCAAAATAAATAGTGACAAATAATAGGAGTCGTAAAATGACCTGAAATTGAGAAATGTTATAATCTCCACCCGTTAGAAGAGCTTTGTCCTCAAAGCTTAAGACCTTGTATAGGATGACGAGCCCCGGTTTGTGAAGAGTTGGGGTTATATTTTGTCTGTTGAACGTGTGAGATCTTCTCGTTCCCAGGTGAACTCAGGGCCGCCCTTAGAGTTCCAAAGAACTTAACCAATGAGTATCGATCTCGCTTCAATTGTTTGAATGTCCCGTTAATGATTTAACGGGCTCTTCCATAAACTGGAGCTTATTATCAACGTGAATTCCTTCTAACGGCATGACTAAGGTTCTGTAGTGTAACATTTTCTTCAGAATTAGACACATGGAAAGTCTGGTTGACTCTGCTCACTACTTGAGGAGGTTCCAGCCGTAGGAAAACTTTCCTACTTTTTGCTAAACACTTGAAGGGTCCAACATATCTCGGATTTTAGCTTGCCCCGCTTACCAAAAACGTATGCCCATTTCTAAGGCGTGAGGACCTTAAGCATAACCTCTGGCCCAACCTCAAACTCCATCGGCTTTCGTTTCTGATATGGTGTAGCTCTTTTGTCGATCTGTGCAGTTGATTCCTCTGCTTGATCAGGATGTTCTTTTTCCTTTGTTTCTTGGATCAATTGCCGGACAGTCAGTTGGGCTTCTCCCTCAACCTCGGCCCAGCACACTGGTGATTTGACATTTTCGAGCATACAGATGCCTCATAAAGGGGGGGGCCTTTATGCTAGCGTGATAACTGTTTTGTTTGTATGAAAACTCGGCCAATGGCAAATGTTTAACCCAGCCCTTGCCAAAATCGATCACGCAAGCACGTAGCATGTCCTCGAGAGTTTGAATGGTTCTCTCGCTCTGGCCGTCAGTTTCTGGATGATACGCAGTGCTCATACTAATATCTGTACCCAAAGCTTTCTGAAATGATCTCCAGAAATTTGAAGTAAATCTTCCATCACGATCACAGATAATTGAGGCAGGTATCCCGTGTCTTGCCACTATCCTGTTCAGGTACAACCTTGCCAACTTGTCCAATGGATCATTCTCCCTTATTGGCAAGAAGTGAGCAGATTTTGTAAGTCGATCCACAATCACCCAGATGGTGTCAAAACCTTGCGACGACTTAGGAAGCTTGGTGATAAAATCCATCGTGATATTATCCCACTTCCACTCGGGTATCTCAGGTTGTACTAGCAGTCCCGATGGCCTTTGATGTTCGGCCTTGACCCTTGCACACGTCAGGCATTTGCTAACATACGTGGCGATGTCTGCCTTCATATTGGGCCACCAATATAGCTTTTTCATGTCTTGATACATCTTCTCCGAACCGGGATGGATAGAATATTTTGACTTGTGGGATTCGTGCATAATCACGGATCTTAAGTCTCCATAGCAAGGTAACCAACTCCTGCCGTGTAAACATAAGGTTCCATCGGCACGTGGTTCCAGTCTTTCCTTGGGTATATCCCTTCTGATTATACCGCCTACGTCTTCATTCACGAGATTCTCTGGTTTCTGGGCTTCGATCTGAGCTTCTAATATTCGTTTGGGAAGATCCAAGCCAATTGTCATAACTAAGGCTCGAACCCTCAATGGCTCAATCCGTTCCTTACGGCTCAACGCATCGGCCACTACGTTTGCCTTCCCCGGGTGATAACGAATGTCGCAATCGTAATCACTTAGCAATTCTAGCCAACGGCGCTGCCTCATGTTAAGCTCCTTCTGATCGAGAATGTGTTGTAGGCTTTTATGGTCGGTGAACACGGTGCATCTGGTTCCATAAAGATAGTGTCTCCATATTTTTAGAGCAAATACCACCGATCCAAGTTCTAAATCATGAGTGGTGTAGTTCTTCTCGTGAACTTTTAGTTGTCGAGAAGCATAAGCAATCACCTTCTCTCTCTGCATCAATACAACACCTAAACCCTTGTGTGACGCATCACAGTAGACCACAAAGTCTTCGCTTCCTTCAGGTAAAGCCAGAATTGGTGCACTGCACAACTTCTGCTTTATTAACTGAAAAGCGTTCTCTTCCTTTTCACCCCAGTCGAACTTGATTCCTTTCTGAGTAAGTTTCGTCATTGACTTAGCAATCTTCGAAAATCCTTCGATGAACCTTCGATAGTAACCAGCAAGACCTAAAAATTGGCGGATCTCCATTGGTGTCTTAGGAGACGCCCAATCTTTGATAGATTCTATCTTGGCTGGATCCACATGTATGCCTCTGCTATCTATGACGTGTCCGAGAAATTGTACCTTCGGGATCCAAAATTCACATTTTGAAAACTTAGCATACAACTGCTCCTTCTTAAGCAATTCCAAAATTGCCTTAAGATGTTCCTTGTGCTCTTTCTCGTCCTTTGAATAAATCAGTATGTCATCAATAAAGACGATTACGAACTTATCCAAGTAAGGCTTGCACACTCGGTTCATGAGGTCCATGAATACCGCAGGTGCGTTTGTCAGTCCGAATGGCATAACCTGGAACTCGTAATGGCCATACCGAGTTCGAAATGCCGTCTTTGGAATGTCTTGCTCTCGCACTCTAAGCTGGTGATATCCTGATCTCAGATCTATTTTCGAATAGATACTGGATCCTTGAAGTTGATCAAATAAATCGTCGATCCTCGGGAGTGGATAACGATTCTTTACTGTCAGTTTATTTAACTCACGGTAGTCGATGCACATCCTGAATGACCCATCCTTCTTTTTGACAAACAAGACCGGGGCTCCCCAAGGTGAGGAACTAGGCCTTATGAATCCTTTGTCGGAAAGCTCTTGTAATTGTTCCGATAATTCCTTCATTTCGGATGGAGCCAATCGATACGGTGCTCGAGCTACGGGTGCGGCTCCTGGAATTAAGTCGATTTGGAATTCCACTGGTCGAGCCGGAGGAAGACCTGGCAAGTCCTCGGGAAATACTTCAGGAAAATCTCGGACGATTGGTACGTCCTTTATTTGTTTTCCTTCCGACTTGTCCTCCTCTTTCTTGGCGGATATCTGCGCCAAAAAGACCTGGCATCCTTTTGCCATGTACTCTTGAGCTTTTGAACATGAGATAACTGTCAACCGAGATTCTCTCCCGTTGCTACTTTCGTTGCCACAAAAAGTCAAAGTTTCATTCCCATAGGGAACTTGAACAAGTTTCTCATCGCACACGATCACGGCGTGACATCTTCTTAACCAGTCCATACCGATAATGACGTCGAAACTACCCAGTTCTACGGGTATTAAATCTAAGTTGAACGGATTGGTTTAAGGTGGGGTATAATAAAATTTAAAGTAGCAACCCTCGTATATAATAGTGTCTAGCCTGGCTAATTCAACATCATAACAATTTTCTAATGGAGTTGGGGCGATGTTAATCAAGGAACTAAATGCAGTGGATATAAAGCTTCTATCGGCACCAGTGTTGAATAAGATAGATGCATAGTGGTTATTTAAGAGGAATGTACCCATGACGACATTGGCATCGGGGTTTCAAGTACATTTACCCTATTTCTGCAATTCCTAACTGCACAAATCCTAACCTTGTGCATTTCCTATTTCCTCCATCCTTGTTCTTCAATTAGGAATCTTCTCATTGAAATGCCTGGTGCTCCACACTCAAAAACAAACCATTTCCTTGGGAGACTGCCCCCCATTGCCACTTCATGAGTATTTGCAACATTAGTATTACAGTATCTGACAATCGCGAGCAATAATGCCTACTTTGTTGCAATGTGACAATCTTCTAGGTGCACGGCCATTGTGGTGAGGTCGGCACTTGGTGCATTTTGGGCAAGGATTCCCCCATAAGGCTTCATTTCACATCTGTCCCCATATTGTTAGAACCTTGGCGACATTTGCCTCGTGAAGGTTGTGTTGCTGGTGTTCTTGTTGTTCCTGGAGAATCATCAGCTTTCTTTTGTTTGTCAGAATTGCCTTTCTGCGTAGGTGCGGAGTTTTTGATCCATCATTCATTGGCCAACTCAATAGTCTCATCCCCAACATCTTGGGCTCTGGCCAGACTGGTCGTTCCCATAATGTTGTCAAGGTAGTTACACTGATGTACTTGTCAAACTTCTCGGTTTCGTTGGCAACTAACTTGGTACATATCATGGGTTAGTTCTTAGACTTTCAGTGTATGCTGGAACATCGTTCCCCTTGACCTTTAGGTTCTACAGCTCGATTTCTAATTTCTTGATTTTACCCTACGGACAATACTTGTCTGTCATCTTTTTCTTGAGCATTCCCAAGTCATTGCATATGCCTCAGGACTTAAGGTTATTTGATCTGACCTATTCCCCAAGTAAAGCAGCACCTAAAGAGTGTGCAGGTGGAAAACTTTACTTGATTCTCAATTGCACAACCACTGATATTGAAAACCGTCCATCTTCTCAATCCAACTGAGTCAAACCGACCACGCCTTCAGTTCCCTTGAAGTTCAAGGGTTGACACTTCATGAAGTCAGCGTAATAGCAAGGGCGCGCAGTTTGCACATGCCTTTGGTTATCCCTCGTCTGCGAAAACTGTGGCTTCATCTCCATTGGTGGAAGTTTCGTAAAAGTAGCTTGGTCAAATCATTGCTGGATGGATTCTGGAGTCATTGTTGTTTGGGTTGGGTTGTTAACAGGGGTATTTGGTCCTCTTTCTGGTCGTAGTTGCCAATGATTTTGTCTAGATCACAAAAGATAAAACATGAGGTTATATGATAGAATATAATAATGTATAGATGAGATATTAACACAAGAGAGGTATATAGTACAACATAACACATCCATTTCATTCATAACTTTGAAAATTTTACATGAAATAGTTGTCGGAGTACACATAATACAATACAAAAGATCTAAGGCTATGTTAGCGGGGAAAACCCCTAATACTTAACATGCCTGTACAATGACCTAGCAAGATAAAATAACATAAATCACTAGATGTGGCTGTCAGCATCTCCAAAAGCATCCTGGTGATCTAGAATCCTAGCCTCTGGTCCTGGCTGTCTAGCTCTCCTCTGCTGCTCTCGCAGTGATACAACTCGGCCTGCATGTTACTCATCTCTCGCCTTATGTCTCTAATGACTCGGAGAGTCTCTACCATCTGTGCCTGACGTCTACGGTCTGTATCAGTCTCTCGGAAGCTGCTGCTAATTAGTCTGCATGCAATCTAAAGTGAGTCTCGTGTACCTGATGCTTCTTTTTAGTTGTGTCTGAATGAGAGTACTCTGCAGCTGTAGCTGTGTCTGGTGTGCCTGGAGATGGGTCTCGTGTGCATACACATGATCACGATGGGTCTGAAGCTCCTGATGAGTCGCCTGACTCAATCCTATCGAGTGAGCCCAAGCCTCTTGGGAAGCATAGGCCTCCTCCTCCACCATCCATACTGTCTCCTGGAGAGTCATCCTATCCCCATAAGTGTATATCGGACCCGCTTGCGAGTCCATATCTAAAAACTCGCTGTGATATACCGAACCTCTATCCTGAGCATCCTCTAGTAAAGCATACAAGTCCTGTGTATCATGCTCATGGAGCTCAGCAAGCTCTGTGACCCTAGTATTGACCTCTCCCATGGTCATAGGTGCTATCTCTGGAACTGCCTCTGCCGGATCTACCCAAGTATCCCTAATACCGTACCTACATATCTATCCCCTGTCGCCTCTCTTCAACATCTACCGTGCTGACAAACCCATAATCTATCCCTCGACCGCTGGTAGGTCTAGCAGTGGAACTCTCCCCGACCTCATATCTGGAGCCTATGGTGGACAAATACAACCTCTTGCGGGGAGGCTGCTCAGACTCGGAGATATGTCATCCCTGACGGTTCAAAGGTGGAGGTATGTATGAGATGTGGTGGTAGTAGAGGTGATGGTAATGCGGCAGTAACTGCGTCAATGAGAGCTTGAGTGGATGCTATCCTGAGTGTCTGGATTAGGGTTGGACACCCAGATGATGGTAGTAAAGGTGATGAATGTGCAGGTGGAGTTGTGCACCTAGCAAGGCGCTCTCCTGCAGAGGGTGGTGATAGTGAGATAGGTGGTGATGGTGATGGAGTAGTCATGGCCAGAAGTCTCTCAACCTCTGCCTCTGGTGGAAGGGATATGGAAGTCTGAGGCCGGACGGTAATCCTAGCCCCAATAGTAATGTTAGTGGAGGGTGGTGGTATAACAGGCTCTGTTCCCTCAGGTGGGAAAACAGGCTCATCAACAGGAACAATAATAGCAGAGTCGGCCAGAGCTAAGTACTCCTCCTCCTCCTCGTCCTCGTCCTCATCATCCTCATCCTCACCATCAGCGTCATCCCAGATGAATCGCCGTCATCATCATCTCCATCATCTTCCCCGTCCATAGGATAGTTGACCAGACCATCCTCTGTCTCATCATCCTCGTACTCCTCTAGATCCTCCTCGGGATCCGACTCAGTAACATATCCGGGTGACTCAGCAGTAAGTGAATCAACAAGAGGTAATGGCTGCTCCTCAGCTGGAAACTCATGCTCATCCTCCAAAGGTATATACTCAGGGTATATAGGCTCTGGCACGTAGTCAGGATCATGTGCCTGTACGAACATAGGCTCACGCTTATCCTCATCCTGAGGAACTAGCGGTGTCTGTGGATCCTCTGGGCCTGGTATGTAATCCGGTGATGGTGGGGCTACTGGCTGCATCGGGAGTCCGTCATATCCTAATACGATGACCCATGGGATGCCTCCCTCAGATATCTCCTCATCATTGGCTCCCCAGAAGGCTCTGCCGGGCTCAGAGTTAGTGTAAACGGAAGTGTAGGTAACTGCAGATGTCGCAGAAGACATGATTACTACAAAAAGCAAAAATAACCTATATAAGTATTACTTATAGGAAAGATCGGTATGATATGTCTATAAGCTTTAAATTAAAAAAATTTTAATAGTAATATACGTAATGATCTTGTGGTGATAAGCACGTATATCAATCAGTAAGCAACTTAGAACCCTGCTAAAGCTAAACAAAGCTTGTATGTAAGCATAAATGTGCTAAAATGTAAATAATAATGCATGAATGTCCGCTTACAAATCCCATTTTGGTTGAAGCAGTGGTTTGAAAATGGTTATAGTCCAGACAAGACTTTTGACCTGGTTCTCTATAACCTTGGCTCTGATACCAATCTGTAACACCCTCAAATCTGAGTATGCAGCGGAATGTTGAATATCCGAGGGCGTTACTTTATGGATCAATAGCACAAGATATGAGAACGACCACTAAACGTGTCGTTTGAAAAAGATACATTGGATTAACAAAATACTTGTTTGTTACATAAGCTCATGGCTTCAAATTGTTCAACACTATAAGTAAAGATTCTGGTTTATAACAATTGTCCCCAAAATGTAATAAGACCATAAATCATAAACGTTGACTCTTCAATTATTAACTTCCAATGTACCATCGCACCTCGTCCCTTATTGACCTGAAAAACATGCTTAAAACGTCAACATAAAGTTGGTGAATTCATATGTTTATGAAAATCAATTGTAGGACCGCAAGATTTCCAAGTGTATGATTAAGCAACAGATGCAAACATCATAAAAGTAATTACGTTTTCCTAAGCTCATGACACTGAAGCTCGACATGTATGAATGCAATATATTGCCAATGAATGCCCGTGAATGATGTTTTAACCCGCAACATCCTAAATCCGATATGGTATACGTTCGTTCCCGGTGATAGCTAATCACCCGAACGGGGATTGTTAATCCCAAATAGATCTATCTATAATATTCGCGCTCACAATCCAGTAATTGACAGTTCATGATAAAGGGCTCAGTGGGTTATCGCTACTTAGGCAAACACGTAATCATTGTATAAAATGTACACTTGCGTCTAATTTGTAAAACAAGCATGTTCTCACCCTAAAGATGTAAATCATTTAAGAAATTGCAAAACATGGGGCTATGAACTCACCTAAGTGAATAGTCCTCTGAAAATGAAATAGATATCCAAGTATGAATCACACCGTCAAATACCTAAGTAAATACGACCAGTCTTAGTCTACAAGTTTAGGCTAAAGACTACAATGGTTATAAACTAACAACAAAGTTGCTAGTTTAAATAAACTGTTATCACAAGTGTGGTGGTGTACATTTTAATGCATTTGTTTGTTAATAAATATCCATATTTATTAAGTCGTGGTTAAAACCGAATAATATCCGAATATATTATAATTCGTTGGAATCGTTAAGTGTTTATAAAATTCACTTTTGTTTACAAAATACCCTCAAGTTTCTTATAATTACCAACCAGTCCCTAGGTTTATTGAATATATAACATTTACATTTTAAACCCTTAAGTTTCAATAATTTCACTTTTAGTCCTCTAACTATACAAAGTTTCACTTTAGGTCCTTATAGTTTCACATCAGTCCCTTAACTTTCAGAACATTCAAAACAGCCCCTAGACTTATTAAAGTCAAAAATGACAGTTTTAACCCTATAGTTTGCAAATTGACACTTTTAGCCCCTTAACTCGTCAAAATCACATTTTAAGTCCGTTTAAGGTCTAACAAGTGGCAAGAAGTTTTATTTACTCCCAATAAGTCCCATAAGCTGCTGTCAGCCCATAAATAAGCTCGGATGAGCTTATTTTGGCTTAATGAGCTTATTGGGCCTTATTGGACCTGTTAAGGTCCAATAAGCCATTTAAAGGTCCAATTCGAATTTTAAGAGCATGAAAGTCTTCATTAAGCTTATTTAAGCTTACTAAATCTGTTTGGCCAGAATATAAGCTCGGGTGAGCTTATTTGAGCTTATTCGAGCTCATTGGGCTCGTTGGCCCAATAGCTTTAGCCCGAAAGGTACAAAAGGGTTTCTCATGTGATCTAACTTATTTTCTCACTTCATTAAGCACCTAAGGTTATAATTAAGCTGACTTAACCGCGTGGCTTATTCAATAAGCAATAAGCTCTCGTTATTGGGCTGTTAGGCCCATTAAGGGTCCGAATAGGTTTTTGAGTGGTTTGACTTGACCCATTAGGGTCCATTAGCTTTACTTAGGTCCACTAAGTCCATTAAGCTTATACAGGTTCACCAATAAGCTGTTCAAAGCTTATTGTGAGCTTATGGCTCGAGTTGGGCTTGTTAATGGGCTAATAAGCCCGTTAAGGGTTTGGTTGGTTTTCAAAACATGCAAAGGTCCATATTGGTTTCTACTAAGGTCGTTGAATTATTGATAAGCTCATTAAGCTTATAAATAAGCTATGGGTCCCAAGCCGTAAGCTCGTGTGGGTTATACAAGGCCCATTGTGGCCCATTGCTTTCCTTAGTAATATATATGTTACGATAAGTGTGTCCTAGTGTCTCAAACCATGTATTCATCTCATATATACTTTGTGCATTACATGAAATCGCTTGTTAAGGTCGCACACACATTCCCAAGCCATCGTATCTTGTTTACAACGAAAGTTTACGTGTGGTTTCTCTAAAAACAAACAG
>BQNB010004415.1:0-57477 GCA_026074375.1 Tanacetum coccineum | reverse complement strand
TCTTAGTATTTTTGGATTTATCCAAGGGTACTAAACCTTACAAGCTAAGGAGTTAAAGATCTATTCATTGGGATCAACACCTTTAGGGAAAGAACATTGATTAAGGTCGGGCATATTGAGATAAGTGAACCTGTGAAAAAGGCGCTTTTAAAATTATGGTTAATTGATTGTTTCTAAGATAACTCGACCTATTAAAAAAATCCCACTCATAGGAGCTTTGATGATTACAAGTGGGAATTCAATTTAGAAATCGATAAGTTAGCAGATGAGTACGAACTTGGTATAGAGAAGAAGGGACACATTCTAGATCACATCTGGGAATATTGTAACCAAGTGCATAATAAAAATTACGAATGGCACAACTATGAGTTCGAAAACGAAGAATGTGAGGATATAGGAATAAAGGATAAAGAGTATCATCCACTAGAAGTACAAGTAGAAACATTTGAAGTCAATAAATACTCATTTAATGGTGGACAAAGTTTTATCTGCGTTACTAAAGACTTGGATAATGCTTTACCTCTCGAGAGAAAGAACATATCTAAGTTTAAAGAGATGATCCGAAATGAAGTAGAGCAACAAAACGCAGAATGAGCATGAGTCTAACTTAAAGACTCGTTAATAAACAAAAGTGCTTGTCGGGAGACAACCCGTCCTTTATTTAATGAAATTTCCTTTTGCATTAGTCGGTTTGCATGTTTTTACTTTGTTTTGCAGAATCCAGAAGCTAGGAGGAAATTATCGAGACCAACTCGAATCTTAAACATATGGTAACTTGCTGAATCTGCAGCAGTTACGACGTAACATCTAAAGTTTAAGCCGTAACCACTATAGTTACGACGTAATCCATTTTATGGTTACGCCGTAACAACTTAAAAACTTAAAATTTTTACCACTTGATTACGACGTAACCACCGAGGTTACGCCGTAACCCCCTTCTGAATTCATAAAAATTTAAGTTTTAAACATGTCTAAACCTTGTATACGTAAATGGACTTTGTGGGTATGTTCTCTGGAAGCCCTCACGAGACTAAACTCGTCCACTTGGGCCACCAAGCGGTTTAAAAGGCTTGTTGCATATGCTAAATGCAACCGTGATTCCTACGAAAGTGAGTTAGGATTGTATTCTCTGTACATTTCTCTAGAACGATTTTATGCTTTGGTTTGTTTTTGTGATCACAGGGGATTAAGAGCTTGCAAGAAGACGGAGATAATCTGAAGATCTCCACCAAATTTCAAAATCACAAAGCAATGCTCATGGAGCTTCTTGTCTTAATTACACTCTTTTCTTATTATTTTCATTTCCTTAATGTACAATAGGGACATTGTACAAATCAAGTGGGGGGATGGGAGTAGAATTAATACTTGACGTATGTTTTGCCTTCGATTTTCTAGTTTTTCTTAAAAATTATGCCAAATTTAAATTTTTGACAAATTTTTCTTAAATAACTAGAATTAATCTTTGCCGAATGCACATTATCCTTTATTATTACTTGGTGAGATTTAAGCCTAATATTCCGTTTCCATCATATTATTCAAAAATCCACCAAAATATTGAGTGTGCCGGTAGTATTGTAGACTTTAGAACTTGGCCTGTACATCATTTCGAGACCTGATTGATTAGCAGGAATAGATAGTTCGAGAAGGCAACACTTAGGAAATCACCCAAATAGCCTATATGTGTGCGTTTATCGACTTGTTACACTGACTTGTCGACCTCCCGTGATAAAACCCTTCTGTTGCACTTAGTATTTAGTGCAAGATACCCCTAGATCACCCTTGTTAAACCAATCTGTGTTTTCACCCAATGTTATATGTTTCGTTACACCATTTCACCTAGCCTACCCTGTAGTCTTTATTTTTCTCTGTGTTGAAATTTCTGGTTACTTAAGTCCATGGTTCAGGGGAATGGGAACGAAGATTATATGCTTTCGTGGAAGACCAATCAGTTATGATCTATAAAGACCCCCCTGTATCACCACTTTCGATGTTGTTCATCTCAAGTGTGGGGATGTATGCTTAATATCAAATGTTGCAGGGGCAATAATTAAAGATATAAACTCTTATAGCATTTGCATATTAATAATGAAGAAAAGAGGGTGCAACAAATGGCCACCCATGTGCTGAAAATGTAAAGATGGTGCAAAATAAAAAAAATGGAGCTAGTAGCCCATAATTGCACCAAAACATCTCTGTGAAATGGAGCTAGTAGCCCATTATTATACCAAGTCATCCAATTACTCATGAAGAATGGAGCTAGTAGCCTATTATTGAAGATTAAATTTTCAGACTTTGACTCTTGGACCCATGGATGGACAGTGGCTGGTTATGACAACCTTAGATTACTTTAGACTATTTGTTTTGTGTTTTTATATTAACAACCATTAAATGTGTATCCCATGTCTATCCTAACCCTTTATTACCCTTTAAAACCATATTACCCTTGTTGCCTTTAAGAGTTATTTAGACCCTAATTATATCTGGTGTAGACTTGTGTACTTTCCAAGCTTATGATAGAATACATGCTATGTTTGTGCAATAGAGCGATCACCCCAAAAATGAAACACTTAGACTAGTGGAGAGCTGAGTGAATTTTTATCCCCTTTTCGTGAGGTGTTCGCCTTTGATGTTTTCTAGCATAAGAGTTTTATAAATTCATTTCTTGAAGTTATTCTCGAGAAATCTTTTTATGAAATGTTCTAACAGGTTCTACTTGAGGGCAAGCAGAAGTCAAGTGGGGGGATATTTGATAACATCAAATATTTAATACTTTTTGGTGGTAAAATACCCCCTAAAATACCTGCAAATGTTTCACTAACACTCGAAAACGAGACATTTTCTGTTAATTTGTAGTTTTCAGGTGAAATGCAAGAAAGTGGCAAGAAACAAGGGAAATAGGACTAAAAGTGTAAATTCTAAAGGATGTTATGGCGTAACACTAAAAGTGGTTACACCGTAACATAAATTAAGCAAGTACGAATATCATGGAAGCTTGTAACGGCGTAACGTCATATCTAGTTACGCCGTAACCCTATATTTGGAAGGAAATCTTGATAAAGTATTGTTACGGCGTAACACCTTATCCAGTTACGCCGTAACCATGAAGATCCACAAATTAGGAATGAAGATCACGTACATATGAAAGTTATATGAAGGTTACGATGTAACACCATATCTGGTTACGCCGTAACAGCTGCTTAAATAAGGAATGCCGTGTAAGATGGTTATGGCGTAACACCATTATTGGTTGCGCCGTAACAGGTTCGACCACTATAAATAAAGGCCTCATTCAAGCTAATCCGACATCACTTCCTCTACAGCCAATTGGAGAGGCGACCAAAGGCATCCTACCTTCGAAGAACACCAGCTGAAGTCCAAGGGAGATCACATCTAGCTTACTTTTTGTATTTAATCATTCAAAAGTGAATCCTGTAAGAATTATGAGTTTTCAATATATGATTTCTTCTATCTCTTATTGTGTTACCTTTGCCATGAGCGGCTAAGCACTTTAAGTAGTGGCTTAGTTATGAATTTACTGTTGTTATGATTGTTTCCTGTTAAATTATGGTTTCACTAGATATTCCTTGACTATCGTGTAACCCTGGGCTTTGGTAGTACGGGTGGTTTGGACCTAGCTTGCCCCATTAATAGACTATCTTGTCATGGTGGGATCCAATGGGTACTAGGGAGGATCACTAACTCTTTACCTGGTGTAGGAATCGACCGGTCAGCGCATGTTGGGAATTAAAAGTTTACACACTTAGTACTGCCAAGCCAAGACTTTGTACTGCTCAAGATATAACTAACAGTACTAACCAGTTAGTACTGCTAGAAGAAAGTTAGTACTGCCAGTACTAAATTTAAGACTGCTAAAGGACTTAACACTGCTGCATGAAGATTAAGACTGATAAAGAGATAAAGACGTGTTTAGTGATATGTATTGACTTATTCAGTGTATATCTTATATAGTTAGAAGATATGCTGATATCTTGTAGAATTATAGAAGATTTGTAGTTATCTTATAAAGGATTCCTTGGTGTATAAAAGGAGATCATAGGTTATGGTTTTAGGGCATCACATCATAGACACATTTATAGCTTCAAACTCGTATTATTTATCATAATAATATTGGAGCTTTTTAGTAAACTCATTGTTCATACATTCTATTGCATTATACATTCTACTGCATTATAGTTTACTGTTTTATTCATATTCTTCTAAGTATTAAAGAGTAGATGCCGCATACTCTTTAGTATTAACAAAGTTTCTACCATAGTTGTCTTGAATCTATTCAATACAACTAACCCTTTTACAAGGTTAGCAAGATCTTAAGTTAGGATCCACAAGTGGTATCAGAGCCTTGTGTTTTGAAACTTTGATCTAGAAGAAACTAATAAGAAGAACTCTTTACTCATAAAGAAGAGATGGATCTAGAGTCTGCACAAAGCATTACTACTGCAAAGTTGCCAATTCTCAAACAGGGTGAATATGACACGTGGAGACTAAGGATTGAGCAATACTTTCAAGTTCAAGACTATGCTCTATGGGATGTCATAGAGAATGGATACTCATTCAAGCCAATAGCTCAAACCACACAAAACGCTGATGGTACCTCAACTTCTCGAATACCAAGTCCTGTCACTACTAAAGAAAAGGTTTAAAAGAAGAATGATGTGAAGGCTAGGAGCATGTTACTGATGGCACTTCCTAATGAACATCTGATAACTTTTAATCAGTACAAGGATGCTCAGACTTTGTTTGCTTCTATATAAACCAGATTTGGTGGTAATGATGCCACAAAGAAAACTCAAAAGACTCTTCTGAAGCAATTGTATGAGAACTTTAGTGCTCCAAGCACAGAGTCTTTTGACTATAGTTTTAATAGGCTTCAGAAGATTGTAACTCAGTTGGCTATTTTGGGTGAAAATATCACACAAGAAGATCTTAATATGAAATTCTTGAGAAGTCTCCCTTCTGAGTGGAATACTCATGTTGTGCTCTGGAGGAATAAGCCTGATCTAGACACAATGAGCTTTGATGATCTCTACAACAATTTCAAGATTGTTAAACAAAAGGTTAAGGGAACTGCAAACTCAAGCTCAAGCTCAAGTTCTCAAAACATAGTTTTTGTATCATCTCCTAGCAGTACTAATGAACTTAATACTGCTTATGGAGTTAATACTACTAATACTCAAAGTAGTCCTGCTAGCACTCAAATTAGCATTGCTAGTACTCAAGTTAGTACTACTAACTTAAGTGATGCCACTATTTATGCATTTTTGGCTACTCAACCAAACGGGTCTTAGCTTGTACATGAAGACCTTGAATAAATCCATGAAGATGACTTAAAAGAGATGGATTTGAAGTGGCAGTTAGCATTGCTGAGCATGAGGACAAGGAGGTTTTTCCAGAAAACTAGAAGAAAGATCATAATCAATAGGAGTGACACAATCGGATTTAACAAGTCCAAGGTAGAGTGTTTCAACTGTCATAAGATGGGACACTTTGCTAGGGAATGCAGATGAGATAGGAACCAAGATACCAGAAATAGGAATCAAGACAGCTCTAGAAGGACTGAATGTGGAAGACACTTCATCCAAAGCAATGTTGGCTATTGATGGAGCTGGTTTTGATTGGAGCTATATGGCAGATGATCAAGTCCCTACAAACATGGCTCTTATGGATTTTTCAAACTCTGAGGTATATAATGATAAAACCTGTTCTAAAACTTGTCTAAAAAGCTTTGAAACTCTTAAAACTCAACTTGATGATTTAAGGATAGAGTTTAACAAATCTGAGTTTAATGTAGCTACTTATAAAAGAGGGTTAGCATCTGTGGAAGAACAACTTGTCTTTTATAAAAAGAACGAGGTTATTTTTAGTGATTAAATTGCTGTTCTAAAAAAGGGATATCTCATATAAAGACTCAGAAATAAGTTTGCTTAAAAGTGAGGTAGAAAAGCTTAAGCAAGACAAAGAAAGCAATCAACTTAAAATTGATAAATATGATAATGCTTCTAAGAGTTTAGACAAATTGATAGGGAGTCAGATAACTGATAATAGTAGAAAGGGTATGGGGTTTGTAAGCTATAATGTTATTCCACCTCCACCTACAGGGTTATTTTTACCCCAACACTTGATTTGTCCAAATCTGGTCTAGAAGAGTTTCATAAGCCTGAGTTTAAAGGATATGGTCCTAAGTCTAGTAAGAGTGATAATGCAGATACTACTAATAAGGTTAGGGAATCTTCTGATGCCTTATTGGTTGAGGAGTTGGTGTCAGATGATAAGTCAGAGAAGAATACTACTTTTCCTACTAAGATAGAATTTGTTAAACAACAAGAAAAACCAGTTAGGAAACCAGTTAAGTATGCTGAAATATACAGGTCACAAATTTCAAGGGGAAATTAGAGAAATTAGAATAATCAGAAGTCCCAACAGCTAGGGAGTGACTTTGTGATGTACAACAAAGCTTGTTTTGTCTGTGGAAGCTTTGATCATGTGCAGGCTCGCTGCAATTACCATCAAAGGGAAATGGTGGTATCTGGGAATAATTATACAAGGGTGAATTACAATTATTTTGCTAAAAAGGCTCACCCTAGTGCTCACAGGATAGTTTTAATGAAAACTGGTCTATGACCACTTAATACTGCTAGGCCTGTTTCTACTGCTCATCCCAAAACTATAGTTTATAGTGCTAGACTAATGTCACGTTTTTCTAAATCAACACAATCAACTGTAAGGAGGCCCTATCAAACAAGAACAACATTAATTAACCCAATTTTTAGCCAAAAAGTTAATACTGCTAAGGGAAAATTTTATATTGCTATGCCAAAAGCAGTTAATACTGCTAGGCCAAATTCAGCAGTTGTTAATGCTGTCAGGGAAAATCAGGATAATACTGTTAAGACCTCAGCATATTGGGTTTGGAGACCTACCAAACTTGACAGTGTATCAATTACTTTGAAGATACATAATTATGTTGATGCACGAGGCAAATCCAAGTTAGTGATGGCTTGGGTCCTCAAAGGAAACTAATTATTTTTATGTGCAGGATCATCCACAAAAAGAAGAACAAGGATATTTTAACAGTGGATGCTCTAGGCACATGACAGGCAACATGTCCTATCTCTCAGACTTCAAGGAATTTGATGGAGGATATGTTACCTTTAGGGGAGGAGTCAAAGGAGGCAAAATTACTGGTAAAGGAACTCTTAAAACGGGTAAGCGTGATTTTAAGGATGTGTACTTTGTCAAGGAGTTACAGTTTAACCTTTTTAGTATTTCACAGATGTGTAACAAAAAGAACAGTGTTCTTTTTACTGACACTGCATGTTTTGTTCTGTCTCATGACTTTAAGTTAGCTGATAAAAGTCAGGTTTTTACTTAAAGATCCTAGACAAAGAACAATATGTACATGTTTGATATGAAGAATATTGTTTCCTAAAGAGAGTTTAACTTGTCTTTGCAAAGGCACACTTGATGAATCAATGCTAGGCATAGGAGCTAGGCATGTAAATTTTAAACTATTAATAAAACTCTAAAGAAAATCTTATTGGGAAGTTTACCTACAAAATGTTTTGAAAATAACCAAACTTGTGTTGCTTGCCTTAAAGGAAAGCAACACAAAGCCTCTTGTAAGTCCAAGATTCAGAACTCTATTACTCAGCCTTTATTGAAGTTCTATGACTTGGTTTTGTCCAACTTTGTGAGCTCTTAATGAATAAAAAAATTGTATAATGTCCACTGATGATTAATAGTATATTTACTTGAGGGGGTTTCTTTCTATGCAACTAAGAAGAGACTAGTGGCATTCTAGGCTTTATAACTGAAGGTAAGAAATCTAGTTTATTATTTATTTAAAAAAATAATAATGTAAATATAATCAAGTGACAATGGAACAGATAAGAATAGAGTTATGAGTGAGTTTTGTGAAAAGAAAGGCATTAAGAGGGAATATAGTGTAGCTAGAACTCCCCAGCAAAATGGTGTTGCTGAAAGGAGAAATAGGACACTGATTGAGGCAGCTAGAACCATGTTAGTAGACTTTAAGTTACCCACTACATTTTGGGCTGAAGCAGTTAACACTACTTGCTATGTACAAAATAAGGTATTAGTTGTCAAGCCTCATAACAAGACCCCTTATGAATTGTTTAGAGGTAGAACCCCTGCTCTAAGCTTCATGAGACCATTTGGGTGTCATGTTACCATTCTTAATACCTTAGATTATTTGGTAAGTTTGATGGTAAGTTAGATGATGGATTCTTTATTGGCTACTCTCTAAATAGTAAGGCTTTTAGAGTATACAACATTAGAACTAGGAAAGTAGAAGAAAACTTACTCATTAGATTCTTGGAGGATAAGCCTATTGTGGCAGGTGATGGACCAAAGTGGCTGTTTGATATTGATGTTCTAACAAAATCCATGAATTATGTACCAGTTGTTGTAGGTACAAACTATAATGATTTTATAGGTACAAAAGAAAGTATTGGTGTAGGTCATTCTAGCAAGGAGACAAGATCTAGCCAAGACTACATTATGATGCCACTATGGAAAAATGGTTCACTATTTGATTATTCTTTAAAGAATGCTAGTGATGCTGAACCACAGCCTTCTAGTGATTATGGAAAGAAGGATGATGAAGGTGTTAGTAAACAAAGTGGATTGGATGATCAAGAAAGGCCTGAAAACAATACTCAAGATGATAATGATGCTGGGCCAAGTATTAATACTGCCAGTACAAATATTAATACTGGTAGTCTAAATATTAATATTGTTAATCCAACAGTTACTACTGCTCCAATTGAAGCCACACATGATGAGCAACATTACTACCACATATCTAGTTCTTTCTACTCTAAATAAAAGAATCCATAAAGATCATTCACTTGATCATGTGATTGGTGATGTACACTCTGGTGTACAGACAAAAAGAATGACAAAGACTACAAATGAACAAGGATTTATTAGTGTTGTTTATGAAGGGAAAACTCATGAAGACCTTCATACTTGTCTGTTTGCTTGCTTCCTATCCCAGGAAGAAACCAAAAGCATTGTTAAAGCTTTAAGTGATTCATATTGGGTAGAAGCAATGCAGGAAGAGCTTCTACAGTTTAAGCTACAAAAAGTTTGGGTACTAGTGGATTTACCTAAGGGTAAGAGGGCTATTGTTAAGAACTAGAAAGATGAGAGAGGCATAGTGATTTGGGACAAAGCAAGGCTGGTTGCACAAGGATATACTCAAGAAGAAGGCATAGACTATGATGATGTTTTTTCCCCTGTAGCAAGAATTGAGGTAATAAGGTTGTTCTTAGCCTATGCTTCTTTATGGATTTATGTGTGTATCCAGATGGATGTGAAGAGTGCATTCCTTTAGTAAGGATTTGAAAAGGATGTATTAATGTGTGACAACCTCTATGTTTGAAGATCCTGACTATACCAGACAAGTCTACAAGTGGTGAACAAGCACTTTATGGTTTGCACTCAAGCTCAAAGACTGTTATAAAACTTGGTCAAGTATTTATTATAAATGGTTGGAGTTTCAAAGAGGAAAGATAGACAGAACCATGATTATCAAGAAGTCAAACAGGGGATATTTTGCTTGTAGAGGTCCTACTGTTAGATGGACATTATCTTTGGCTCTACAAAGAAGGAGTTGTGTACTGAGTTTGAGAAACTGATGCATGACAAGTTTAAGATGAGTTCTATGAGAGAACTCACTTTCTTTTTAGGGTTACAAGTGAAGCAGAAAGAAGATGGGATATTTATCAGTCAGGATAAATATGTAGCTGACATATTGAGGAAGTTTAGTTTCACAGATGTCAGGACAGCTAGCACCCTAATAGATACAGAAAAGCCTTTGCTCAAGGACTCAGATGTGGCGATGATGTGGATTGTTACATCTCTACATTCAATGATTGACTCATTGATGTATCTTACCATCAACTAGAGAACTAGGGGGGGGTGAGAGTTGATGTATCTTACATCATCCAGGCCAGATGTTATGTTTGCATTATGTACATGTGCCAGATTTCAAGTCACACCTAAAGTTTCACACTCACATGCAGTAAAAAGGATTTTTAGGTACCTAAAAGGCCAACCCAGATTAGGCCTTTGGTATCCTAGAGATTCTCCCTTTGACTTGGTGGCCTATTCTGTTAGTGACTATGCTGGAGCAAGATTAGATAGGAAATCAACAACAAGAGGTTGTCAGTTCCTAGGGTGCAGATTGATATCATGGCAGTGTAAGAAGCAAACTGGGGTTGCCACTTTTTCTACTGAAGCTAAATATGTGGCTACTACTAGTTGCTGTGGACAAGTACTCTGGATTCAGAATCAACTGCTGGACTATGGGTATAATTTTATGCATACCATGATTCATATTGACAATAACAGTACTATATGCATTGTTAAGAATCCTGTTTTACACTCTAAAACAAAACACATAGAGATTAGACATCATTTTACAAGAGACTGCTTTTACCTCACAAAAGACTTTATATTGCCCCTACCCTTACTCAAAAACTTTTTGGCAATATGAAGAGGGCTTCTAAGGGTTATACTGGGGTGGACATTCCGTTGTTTCCAACAATGCTTGTTCAAGGCCCAGTTGTTCAGGGTGAAGGATCAATAGTCCCAGTTGAGTCCCATCACACACCCATCAGTGCTCCATCCACCTCCCAACCACCACTTTTACCAACCCCTAGGGAAACTGTCAGACAGGAAACTGAGGTTCCTTAGCCCAGTTCTCCTCCTCACACCAATGTAGCGGATGAGGCTGCATCCACAGGTATAGATGTCAGACATGGAGGGGCTGCCACTACTGTCACTAGCTTAGATACAGGATAGATCAGTGATAACATTGATAAGACCCTATCCATGCCTCATGATCCACCTCTCCCAAGAGGTCACACACTTGAAAGTGATGAGGGCAGAATGCAACACAATGAATTGATGGATTTGGTTACAAAATTGTTAGACAGGGTTGTGTCTTTGGAAACAGACTTACATCAGACAAAGAAAGTTTATGGTGCTGCTTATACAAAGCTAATCAAGAAGGTAAAGAGGTTGGAGGAAAAGCTCAATAAGTCAAGAAGAAGAAGCAGACTGGTTCTCTCAGATGAAGAATATTCGGATATAGCTATTTTGGCTCAAGAGGATCCTTCCAAACAGAGGAGGAAGATTGCTCAAATTGATGAAGATGAGGGAATTACTCTGGTACAGATGGGTGCATAGACTTAGGGGAGGCATGAACATGAAATGGAATCTGATTTTGAGTTTACCACTACTAAAGATGTTAGTACTACTAATGTACCAGTTAATACTGCTAGTGCAGAAATTAGTACTGCCAGCCCTGAAGTTAAAACTGTTGATGGTACTGCTACTGAAAGTTTAGTGTACATCAAAAAGAGTGTAGCAAAAAGAAAATACAAGGGTAAAGCTATAATGGAGGAATCAGAACCTATACAAACTAAGACAAAAAGACAGCAAGAACAAGAAAGGCTTGGGTATGAAGAAGCTCTAAGATTACAAGAACAACTTGATGAAGAAGAGAGGCAAAGGATTGCTAGAGTACAAGAAGAAGCAAGCTCTTTCAACATTAAAGAATGGGATGACATTCAAGTAAGAGTTGAAGCTGATGAAGAGTTTGCAGTGAGATTACTAGCAGAGGAGAGAGAGTAGTACTCTGAAGCTGAAAAAGCAAGATTGCTTGCAGAGTTAATTAAGCAAAGAAAGAGACATTTTGCTGCAAAAAGAGCTGAAGAAAGGAGGAACAGGCCTCTCATACAGGCTCAACAAAGGTCTTATATGTGTAACTATATCAAGTATATGGGAAGTCATACACTACATCAGTTAAGAGGATACTCTTTTAATGAAATCAAAGTTCTATTTGAAGCAACACTGAAGAGGGTAAATACTTTTACTCCAATAAAGAATGATGATACAGTTCCTAAAGTTGTAACTGGAAGTTCAAAGAGGAGTGCAGAAGAAGAACTTGGTGAAGAAAGTTCAAAGAGACAAAAGATAGGAGATGGATCAGAACCAGCTGAAGAATCAAAAGATAAAGAATCAGATGAACTGTTTCAAGAACAACTACAACAGTTAATGATCATAGTTCCAGAAGAAGGGATGAATATTGAAGCACTATAAATCAAATACCCAATCATTGACTGGGAAGTTTACACTGAAGACTCAAGAATGTATTGGAAGATCATCAAAGTAGGTAATCACACAGAGGTATATCAGATCTTTGAAGATATGCTAAAGAATTTTGACAAGGATGATCTAGTCAGACTATGGAGTCTAGTTCATGAAAGATTCAACTCAACAGAACCTACTGAAGATAAAGAAAGAGAACTTTGGGTAGAGTTGATGAGACTGTTTGAACCTGTTGATGATGATGAGTTATAGAAGTCTTAGAGATATATGTATGATCCATTGACATGGAAGTTATATGATACATGTGGTGTTCATCATGTGTCTAAAGAGTGAAGACATAACATTTTCATGCTGGTTGAGAAAGATTATCCATTGACAAGAGGGCTTATGACTTTGATGTTGTGTAACAAGCTGCAAGGTCAAGAGAACTCCGGAGAAAGATCTTCATGCAAGTTGAAAGGCCCAGAAGATGAAGTGTTTGGAAGAATCCTCTAAGAGAACAAGATTTTAATTTAATAAACTTGATGATTTGGAGGTAAATCACAAGTTTAGGGGAGGATTGTTGGGAATTAAAAGTTTACACAGTTAGTACTGCCAAGCCAAGACTTTGTACTGCTTAAGATATAACTAACGATACTAACCAGTTAGTACTACTAGAAGAAAGTTAGTACTGCCAGTACTAAACTTAAGACTGCTAAAGGACTTAACACTGCTGCATGAAGATTAAGACTGATAAAGAGATAAAGACGTGTTTAGTGATATGTATTGACTTATTCAGTGTTATATTATATAGTTAAAAGATATGATGATATCTTGTAGAATTATAGAAGATTTGTAGTTATCTTGTAAAGGACTCCTTGGTGTATAAAAGGAGATCCTAGGTTATGGTTTTAGGGCATCACATCATAGACACATTCATAGCTTCAAGGTTGTAAACCCTAGTACTATTCAGAGTACTCGTATTATTTATCATAATAATATTGGAGCTTTTCAGTAAACTCATTGTTCATACATTCTACTGCATTACAGTTTACTATTTTATTCATATTCTTCTAAGTATTAAAGAGTAGATTCCGCATACTCTTTAGTATTAACAAAGTTTCTACCATAGTTGTCTTGAATCTATTCAATACAACTAACCCTTTTACAAGGTTAGCAAGATCTTAAGTTGGGATCCACACCGCACTTATCACTTGATACTTAAAAAGCACGAAAACTCTTTTAATGGGATAATAATCTTAATAGGTTATTAGATATGTTTTGGGAATAGTTGGACTAATCACTACAACTTGGATAACCTACCTTCCAGATGATTTGGGACTGATGCAGAATCGCAGGTAGTATAGGATAGACTGTATATGCACATTCAAGTCAATCGACCTTTGAAACCACTAATGAAACCATAGTTTAACATTGCACAGGAATTCGTTGTCATAGCAATAGTAATGAAGTGACTAGGCCACCATGTTTTCTCTCTTGATATCTTTAAAGCTTTTACTTTCCTGCATTTACTTTATTGTTATTTATTTACTTCAATTCAAATCAATCAAAACCATTTTTCAACTAGTGACACTTTCAAATTAAGACTAATAACTATCTGGCTCTTGGGACAACCTCGGATTTACCATAACTACACTACTCATGATCAGATTCTTTGCTTGTTAGTGCGTTTGTAAGGTGAAACGAGTTTTATAAATTTAAAACTTGCATAAAAATATTTCTTTAAAAGAAAATACGCATCAGTTTGGTTTTAGCTATTAAACTAAATATTGTCAAAACTAATGGTGATAACAATAAGATAAAAGACTGTGTTTATTTAATCATGTATTACTCTCTAGAGTGCTTCTCCTAGTGTTGTTGCTTTGTCACACTTGTGATGATCTATGTAATTATTTCCTAAGTCATGAACGAATTACACGAACCCGCCGTCTACTTAGTATTCCGTTAAGGCAATGCACAAGTAAGGTAGTATGAAGACTATTACAAGGCCCCTAAGGGTATACTAAGTGCATGTGAAATATATTAAGAGTGGATCAACCATATTAGGGGGCAAGGTAGTATGAAGACTGTTACCCGATGGTATCCTTTCTACACAATTGTGACAACCGTGTCTTGAGCAGGTTAGTCAAACCTTTAGAGTTGACCAAATTAGCTTTATGTGTTATAATTATATGTTTATGTGATTCGGTGTGAGGTTGATTATTAATATATGGATCGTGATCGTCTCATTTTGATTGATTTTATGGTGATACGAAGTATTTTTATTTTGTTCACACTTGGTGACAATGAAAATGATGGTATAATTTTATGTGTGTATGTATTTTATGTGTACGTATTATGTATTTACGTATTTAAATAATAGGAATTCGTGAGAATAGAAAACTAAGTTTAGAAATTTAGTTAGATAGATTTTAGTAATAATAAGTTAGGAAAAATATATTTAGGAATGAATTTAATTTATAATTAATTAAGCTAGTTTAAATTTAAAGGGTTTTAAAAATAAATAAAAGGTTTTATAAATATCAAAAATTAAGGGTTTTTGTGTAAATAAAAAAAACATAATAAAGGGGGTGTCGACCGGTTGGGATAAAAAGGAAAAAAAAAACCAATTTTATTCCAAATCAAACTGTAATTAGTCATTATCCCTAACTCTTTTACAAACATTATAAATACAAAACTCTTTCTCCCCTTCCCTTGTTTTTGGCCTGTCGACTCAAGAGAAGAGAAATTTTTTTTAATCAAGAATCAAGTTGGTGATCTTGTGTATCAAGATCAATGTTTAAGGTATGTTAATAAACCCTAACTATTTTAATTCTCTTTAATTATTCATGTAACAATTTTGATGATGGATTAGGGTGTATATAAGATCTGTAAAATTAGGGTATTGATCTTTAAAAATCATTTTTGGGATGATTAGTGGTGTTAAGCATGTGTAATTAGGGTTTTAAGGTTTGTAAAATTCAGAATTAAAAGCTGACAGTTTTGAAAGGTCATCTTGTAAAAATCATAACTTGGTCATACGGATAGCTTTTATTGATTTTCTTGAGCCTAAAATTATTTACAGAGAGTCTAGTTTTCAAAAATTCTAGCCACGAAAGGTTTTGAGGTCGAGAGGCTAGTCAAATTGATTTTACAAGATTCATTGTCAAAACAGTAAATTCAGGTCAGATTTGGGTCTGATTTCTGGGAGTAAAACCCCTACTTAAAATTTAAATTAGGGTTAGCCAAAAATCAGAGGTCATATTTTAGGTGTCTATTAACTCCAGTTTGAAGGGCTAGGGATAAAAAATTTTCTAAGTATTTTTAAGGACGTCAAACTTTTTGGTGTGCGTTCAGGTCTGAATCTGAGTACTTTGTAATAATGAATTTTTATAAAATAGTTCTGCTTAATATTTTTTTTCTAAAAAATCATAGTAGATCACAACTCATTGGGGAGCTAAATTTAAGGAGAACCATCAATTAGGTGTTTTAGTATTTTATTTGTAGTCATAAAGTGACTACAAAATTCAGCCAGAAACTGTGAAAGTGGAAGTTAATGAATAAGGTCATATAGGGTATGAAAATGATTTGGGAGATGTATTTAAAGGATTATAAACTTAGTGTAAGGTTTAGAAGTCCATCACGTGATTGTTACATTGGCTTGGGCATTTAGCCTAACCGAGTGTAACTTGTGTTTCTGTTGTGTTTAGATTTGTGCAAGATCTTGTCAAGTAGCCGAGCATCAGTGAGTTTCATAGTTCCATTTTACTATGTTTTTTTGGGATGGAAATGATGCAAAAATATGTTTTGAAATGTTTTAATTGCTGTGATTATGTGGTTTAATTGACGCATGGACTTTTATGTAGCTATTACATGTTTATGTGCTGCATGTCATATGATATTGTATTGGTTTCGCCTACTTTGTGGGTATGACATTGTATTGGTTTCGCCTACTTTGTGGGTATGTTGGTTTCGCCTACTTTGTGTGGGTATGTTATTGTGAGGATACGGCACCACGAGTCTTTGGATCAGGGATAACATTCCTATCCATGACTGTATGACGAACTTTGTGGTTTGGATCGAGGGACAGGTTCCATCCCAATGGTGATTGTTTAGACGAATGCATGTTAGCATGTATAATAGTCAACTTAATTGTCCTGCCGTGTTTTGTTTTTATTAATCACAGTAATTGATTTAAATCTTGAATTGGTGTCGTAAACCTATGACTCTCACCAACCATTGTGTTGACGTTTTAAGCATTATTTTTAGGTGAGCGTTATAAAGGTGTTAAAGTTAATAAAAGTAGCTAGAGAGACCATTAGGCTGGCATTGGAAGTTCTCATTTGATTTCGTTTCATAATTGTTTGCATGAATTCTTGAATGTTATTGGTTTTAATAGGTTTGCAAGACATTGTCTTTGTATTGATGAGACCCCTTTTCATTAATACAAGATGTCGTTCCTTTGTTTTTGGTATTGTCATGACACATCGTGTCTTTTATATTTAGTTATGCATGTAGTGATTCTCTATTGTTGACACCATTGTGTTGTGATGATATCCATGAAGTTACGCCTCGTGTTTTCGCCTTGGCGGGGTGTGACAGATTGGTATCAGAGCCAGGTTATAGAGAAGTAGGTGGTTAAGCCTAGACTATAACCTAGGGGTCCTTCATGTAGATGCATTTAGGGATAAAGTGTTTAATGCTATAACTGCTATGCTTCCCCTCTATTTTTGCATAGCTTATATATCTCGTATTTTGCTAAGTTGTTATTTTAATTATTTTATCTACCATTATCTGATATGATATGTATTACTTTCTTAGTATTTTAGCTATGTTTTCCCCCACCCGTAAGAAGTCTCGTTGGGGAACCATTTTCCCAACTGGACTTAAGCGTTATAAGGAGCCTCTTGTGGAATCGAAGGAGATAGGATAGTTGATTGTTTGTCGGATACGCATAATAGGGCTGAACCCGCGGAGTCGGGTGATTCTTGCGGAGGCAAAGTCAAACCCAAGCGAGGCCCATCATAAGTTTATTCCGTCCATTACCTCGTCATGTTGTTATTGATTATTTCTTTCGGATATTTCATATTTTGGGAATTATAGCGAGACTTTCATTCCTTTATATCGTTTTGATTTTAATTTGATATAAGTAAGTAGTTATTTGATGGAGCATCCTTAATGTGTTAAGTTGGAGTGGTTTAAGATGTCCAATGTGGTATATGTGCTTATATATGAATTATGATTGAAATGGGTAGTCTTGGAAGTAAGTACACATGTGAAAAGAGGCACTTGTAATTATGGTGGCCAACATAATTATAAAAGCATCACACACGTAGACATGTGACCATGATTGCATTTATTTGTGTTATTTGTAAGGTGGTAGTGTAATATGTTTTTTTTATATGAGTATTCATGATAAAGATGGTGGTATGAGTAGAGAATTATTCTCTTACCCTAATTGGAGGATATGTTAAATTGAGTTGTAGAGATAGTAAGTTTCTCTTCTATCTAGTAATTACGGATACCTAGTATTATTATTATTATTATGATTATTGTGGTTGCTCATTGCTCGATTGTTTATTCGGATCTGCTCTTTCGGATATAGGCGCGTTTCGTTGCATTGATTACTCGTATTAGTATTAAACGTTATTTTAAGCACTAATTCTTCCTAACATATTTGTGTGGATCATTACTTCCCTTTTGGTTGTTACTCCCTTGTGTTCGTAACCCGTTGGCGACGTGTTAGTATCGATGCTTTTAGGTTGCTCTATTGATCGTTATTTTGGATAAGACCTTACATCTTCTTTTGGGTAGGTAACGTCTTGCATGAGTTTTCTTGTACGAGTTCGTTTGATTTTATTTTGAGTATATGGTTCCTGGTATTTTCTTTCGTTTTCAAACAATAGAATTGTGTTAGAGTCTGTATGATGTTTTACGATCCCTTTTGGTATTACGGTGTCCTTTGTTTGAGTAACATATTTTATAATTGATGTCTAATTATAAAAACCCTTTGGAAGTATTGTGTTGGTGATTGGAGAAAACTGTGTATAAAATGATCTTTGTAAATAGACTTTATTTTATTACAAAAAGCAGGTTTAAAGTGATTCATAGTGGTAAGGTACGATACACCATTAGATAACCATCCTTAGATTTTTTATGACAACCAGAATGTATTTTTAAAAGATTACATTTAAGACAATTTCATTATTATTTAAAATGATTTTTATACTTAAAGTGACTTTCTTAATTTAAATTGATATTTATAAAAACATTTTTTAAATTGGTATTTCGAGTAAAGTCGAAAATTGGTATAAGAATTTACGTCTTTCATATTGATATTTTTGTATGTGTTCATTTGTCGTGATACGCCTGTTGATTTTCTTTTTGTTTGCGCTTTCCCTCGGTGCATATACGCATCTTTTCTTTCAAAGGATTCTTATGTCATTTGATCCACGTCTATTTGCATATGTGGAATCTCCTATATGCATTCTAGCCTTTGACTCGTTATTCGTTTGTTATCCTATTCGATTGATCGTAACCCTTGGAGTTCGTTGATACCGTTGAGTCGTGGAAGCTTTGATGTGATTGTGGGAATGGACTGGTTGTCCAAGAGGAAGTTTGTGATAGTATGTCATGAGAAGGTGGTTAGGATACCCTTGGAAGGTGATGAGATACTTTGGGTTCAAGGTGAACGTACTCAAGGAGTCGTGAAAACCTTAATGAATCGGGTTTGCAAACCGTACTGAGGTAGGTTTGTCATCGTATTCATTGATGACATTCTGACCTACTCAAAGTCGAAGGAAGAGCATGAAGTTCACTTGAAGTTAGTGTTGGGTTACTGAGGAAGGAGAAGCTGTATGCGAAGTTTTCTAGGTGCGAGTTTTGGTTGGAAGAAGTGCATTTTCTTGGTCACGTGGTCAACCATAACGTAATCACGTGGACCCGAGTAAGAGTGAGGTAGTGAGGAATTGGATGATTATTCTTAGGATTGGCAGGTTACTACCGACGTTCATCACGATTTTTTTAGGATTGTTGAACCCCCTTACTTCCCTAACTGAGAGGAATCAAAAGTATGAGTGGGGCGAAAAAGAGGAAGAAGCGTTTCATACCTTGAAGAATAATTTGGGTGATGCTCCTATCTTGGCGTTACCAGACGAAATTGAAGATTTTGTAGTTTATTGTGATGCATCAAATCAAGGACTAGGTTTTGTGCTCATGCAAAGAGGCAAAGTAATCGCCTATGCATCAAGACAACTGAAGATTCACGAGAAGAATTATACAACACACGACCTAGACTTAGGAACTATATTGTTTTCTCTAAAGATTTAGAGGCATTACTTGTATGGCACGAAGAGTGTCATCTACACTGATCACAAGAGCCTTCAACATATTTTCGACCAAAAAGAGTTAAACAAAGGAGGTGGATTGAGCTGTTTAGGGATTATGAGTGTGAGATTCGCTACCATCCTGGTAAGGCGAATGTAGTGGCTGATGCGTTAAGTAGGAAGGAACGAGTGAAACCTAGACGTCTTCGAGTAATAACTATGACCATTCAGTCTGGAGTGAAAGAGATGATATTGGCAGCCCAAAGTGAGGCGTTCAAACAGGAGAACATTCTTGCAGAAAGACTACATGGATTAGATTGACATATGGAAAGGAGGGAAGACGAGATTTGTATTTTATGGATCATATTTAGGTTCCATGGGTAGGAAGTGAAAGGGATGAGGCCCATGCATCAAGGTACTTTGTAAATCCGGGAGCGGATAAGACGTACTATAACCTTGGAGATATGTATTGGTAGCCACGTGTAGAAAGGGTATAGTTACCTATGTTAGTGATTGTCAGATTTGTTTAAGAGGTGAAGGCTGCAATGTTAAAGACTTTTGGCTTGCTGCAATAACCTAAGATACTTGAGTGAAAGTGAGATAGAATCACCATGGATTTTAATCACTAAAGTTCCAAGGTCAAAGTAGCGAGTATGAGGTAAATTAGGTGATGGTCGATAGCCTGACCAAGTTAACTCAGTTTCAAGCTATACAAGAAAATTGCAAGATGTGAAATTTGCAAGGATTTATATTGATGAGATAGTAGCAAGGAATGAAATTCTGGTGATGATCAACTCAGGTTGAGATGGATGATTTATTTCATGGTTTTGGCAGACGTTACAGAAAGTGTTTGAGACGCTATTGAATTTAAGTTCTGCTTGACATCCTCAAGCGAATGGAGAAAGTGGATGTATGGTTCAGACTTTGGGAGATATAATGAGGGCATGTGTTATCAATTTTGGTGGTAGTTATCATTCGAGTATTCGATGTACTCCGTTTGAAGCTTTATATGGAAGGAATGTAAATCGCCTGTTCTATGGGCAGAGATTGGAGAGAGTAGTTTGACTGGACTTGAGTTAGTACAAGAAACGACTGATAATGTAATGTTGGTAAAGGAAAAGCCCACTCTGGAGAACGTGGTGCCTGCTCCAGTAGCTGTCTGGCAGCCTCCTCGTAAGGATCCTCAGATGGGATACTCCATGATCGTGCCTCAGAGTTAACAGAAGTATAGGTAACAGCGGAATCAGCTGACATGACTACTGTGACTAGCAGAAATAACTTATATGAGTATATTATATAAGGCTCTTATAGTAATATTGTAACGCCCCGACCCAAAAGGGTAGAAGTATTACAAATATGGTGTGACATCAAAAGCATTCATAATCATAACACAAGCATAAACAGCGGAAGTCTTAATAAATAACCAAAGGAAAATAAGTCAACATGACTTAAGGTACATAAGTTCTCAAAGGATAAACATATCCAAACGAAATAACAAATGTCTGGAAAAGAAACAATTCATATATCAAAACTAAGATCTCTAGGGTAAGTCCACACTCAGCACTCATAACCCGAAAGCAACCCCAGCTCCTAGCTTAGATACCTGCCGCAGGAAAAGAAAGTGCGGCTGAGCTTACAAAGCCCAGTGAACAGATATATATAATCGAATGCAAAAGCTAACGGAAATCAAAGGATACGATACAAGGTACAAAGGATATCACAATACATGATCAAAGGGATACAAATATAAGGTAAGACAAATCAGAAGATCAAATCATAGTGTAAGGTAAGATGAATCAGAAAATCAAATGAAGTCCAATTACCAAGCCCAAACAAATCATATCATAGTAACCATGGAGTAGCGAGCTCCAAATGTGAAAGACGTGGATTGCACCCAAACATCAGTCACCAAATATCCAAATATCATAATGTCATAATCCATCGAATACAAAACAAATCTAGGATGCATCCATACGCCCCTTAAACAAATAATAATCTTCATAGTGCACATATAATATCAAATGGGGGACGGTGTGAGAAATCACTCACCCACACATGAGTCATGCCAAAGGTGCATCAATGACACGGCCATGTTACCTTCATGGCTAGGAAACAAATAGTGGCTTGGTTCTCAAACTGAAGGGTTCAAAGCAAAGTCATATCAAAGTTCATTTCAAAGGGATCATAGCAAAGGTTCAATGTCAAAGGTTCAAATATCAAAGGTTTAAATATCAAAGGTTCAAATATCAAAGGTAGCATAGCAGGGTTCAAATAGAACATAACAACAGATCATATAAGAGAACCAAAATAAAAGGCTCAGAGCAAATGTAGCAAACCACATAAGAAATCAAAGATAGAGAGGAATATGTCATGAGAAACCTTAACGACAAGGTCAGAATATCTGTACCTTATTCCGAAGCAAAGCAATAATCAAAGAAAACACCACAGGAATATCAAAATCACTCCCTCTTGACCGAACCTAAAGAAATGATGAATTCGAATTACAAACCATTCATTTAAGTTATACTTTCTATTTTTAGTAACTTTCCATTTTTAGTAACTTTCCAAAATTAGTAATATTCTAACTCTTTAACAAACACTATAAATACAAAACTCTTTCTCCCATCCCCTTGTTTTTGGCCGGGCGACTCAAGGGAAGAGGCATTTTTTTTTATCAAGAATCAAGTTAGTGATCTTGTGTATCAAGATCAATGTTTAAGGTATGTTAATAAACCCTAACTATTTTAATTCTCTTTAACTATTTATGTGACAATTTTGATGATGGATTAGGGTGTATATAAGATCTGTAAAATTAGGGTATTGATCTTTAAAAATCGTTTTTGGGATGATTAGTCGTGTTAAGCATGTGTAATTACGGTTTTAGGGTTTGTAAAATTCAGAATTAAAAGCTGGCAGTTTTGAAAGGTCATCTTGTAAAATCATAACTTGGTCATACAGATAGTTTTTATTGATTTTATTGAGTCTACAATTATCTACAGAGAGTTTAGTTTTCAAAAAGTCTAGCCACGAAAGGTTTTGAGGTTGGGAGGTCATTAATTTTTTTTTTACAAGATTCGTTGTCAAAACAGTAAATTCTGGTCAGGCTTAGGTCTGATTTCGAGGAGTAAAACCCCTACTTAAAATTCAAATTAGGGTTAGCCAAAAATCAGAGGTCATATTTTAGGTGTCTATTAACTCCAGTTCGAAGGGCTAGCGATAAAACATTTTCTAAGTATTTTTAAGGACATCAAACGTTTTGGTGTGCGTTCTGGTCCGAATCTGAGTACTTTGTAATAATGAATTTTTATAAAATAGTTTTGCGTAATATTATTTTTTCTAAAAAAATCATAGTAGATCACAACTCATTGGGGAGCTAGGGAATATAAGGAGAACCATCAATTAGGTGTTTTAGCATTTTATTTGTGGTCATAAAGTGACTACAAAATTCAGCCAGAAATTGTGAAAGTGGAAGTAAATGAATAAGGAAAAAGAGGGTATGAACCCTAGTTTGTTTAGCAGCTGTAGGAGATGATTTTAGGGCCTAAAAACCCTATTGTACTTCTTCAAATTCATGTTTTAATCAAGTAAGGTTTACTTAATCATTCAATATGTCTAAGTGTTGTGTGATTATTTATTGTTCTTGCTTAATCTTTAACATGCTTGGCTAAACCTATTATTGTGTTTGTTTATGATTGTATGAAACCTAGAATGTAGATCTTAGTGATGTTGCTTCTTGTGATGGATGTGCATGTTAGGTCTTAGAAAACCAGCTTTTGTCTGTATCACTGTTGATATGTCTAGGAAAACATGATTGTGTAAAAAAGATACCATCAAGTAACAGTCTTCATACTACCTTGCCCCCTAATATGGTTGATCCACTCTTAATATATTTTACATGCACTTAGTGTACTCTTAGGAGCCTTGTAATAGTCTTCATACTACCTTACAGGTGCATTGCTCTAACGGGATACTAAGTAGATGGCGGGTTCGTGTAATTCGTTCATGACTTAGGAAATAGTTATGTAGATCATCACAAGTGTGACAAGGAAACAACACTAGGAGAAGCAATCTAAGGAGTAATACATGATTAAATGAACACAATCTTTTATCTTATTGTTATCACCAGTAGCGTAGTTGTTATTTAGTTTAATTTTTATTTTTGTATTTTATGGAAAGCAAGTAAATCATATGTTTGAGAGGTGGGTTTGGTTTTAGCTATTAAACTAAATATTATCTAAACTAATGGTGATAACAATAAGATAAAAGACTGTGTTTATTTAATCATGTATTACTCCCTAGAGTGCTTCTCCTAGTGTTGTTGCTTTGTCACACTTGTGATGATCTATGTAATTATTTCCTAAGTCATGAACGAATTACACGAACCCGCCATCTACTTAGTATTCCGTTAAGGCAACGCACAAGTAAGGTAGTATGAAGACTATTACAAGGCCCCTAAGGGTATACTAAGTGCATGTGAAATATATTAAGAGTGGATCAACCATATTAGGGGGCAAGGTAGTATGAAGACTGTTACCCGATGGTATCCTTGTTTTCCTAGACATATCAACAGCAGTACAGACAAAAGCTGGTTTTCTAAGACCTAACATGCACATCCATCACAAGAAGCAACACCACTAAGATCTACATTCTAGGTTTCATACAATCATAAATAAACACAATAGGAGGTTTAGCCAAGCATGTTATAGATAAAGCAAGAACAGATAAGAATCACACAACAAGACATATTGAATGATTAAATAAGTCTTACTTGATTAGAACATGAATTAAAGGAAGTACAATAGGGTTTTAGGCCCTAAAATCGTCCCTAACAGCTGCTAAACGAACTAGGGTTCGTACCCTCTTTTTATTCTAAAGTTACACACTTAAAACCCTAAATTCGGGTTGGTATATATAGGAAAATCGCTGCGACGGCGTCGCGTTTTAATCGTGACGCCGTCGTGAAAAAGAATATTCTAGATAATGGGTTGGGTCGTGTTCTCTGACGCCGTCGTGAAATCTTATGACGCCGTCTTGGTCTTCGTTGTGACGGAGTCACGTTGAATCTGTGACGCCGTCTCCAGCCTCTGAGAAGAAATTCTTGAGAGATGTTGGTGTAGGTCTGTAGTCTTGTCCGTTTCTTCTCCAAATGAGCCCAAGTCACGTGTATTTCTTCCAAATGCCTTCCAAATGTGAAATACCTGAAAAGGAACGATTAAGTACCTATTTTGGGCATAAATGCACGATTTAGGGGGTTAAACGACCCTGAAAAAGTGTATAAAATGACACCTCATCAAATACCTCTACACTTGGAATTTGCTTGTCCTCAAGCAAATGGGCTTTTCTATCTAGACAATAGCAATATGAGGGGTCATTTTACCTACTCTTTAAACATATTTTACAACACAACCTTCTAGACCTTGTAATTAAAAGCATGGAAAATATATACTAGCACCTCACATAAGTGTTTGAGGATTCTCTCTTTCACTCGGTTGTATAATAAATTATAACATATGGGGGAAACGGAAAATCAACACTCATTACCTGTCATACTGTCATAGCATATAAATTACCATATTCTTAGTAAAGGATCAAACCTCTACCGCTAGGTGCAAGTATTATTCATTACTGTCTAAGAGGTCTTTTAAAGGGTTGTGGGGTGTAGGTGTAAGATAACATATAAGGGAAACGAAAATGGATGGGATACATTTGGGTGGCTTTGGGTGAATTTGGAGTGGAAGGGTTAGCTAATTATTTATACGAATACACTTTGGTTTGGTTGCTAAGCCAAGACTCGGACGAAGATATACAAACTCTACACAACTCTACATCAATCTCTTTTTTTTGAATAACATAATACATCACATGGGGTTTACAACACGTACCCCTACACTTGAGCTTTTACATGCTCGATATTTACAATCTAACTAATGACCCGATTTGAGGTGGATCAAAATAACATGGAGATCATTTGACAAACATATGGGGGTATTGACTTAACTTTTCTTCCCCATTCTTCCGCAAAATAAATACTACCATGAATCCCAATCGTCCCAAAATTGTATTTACAAGGATAAGGACTTAGCAACCGTGTACTCAAATAATTAACTTGGGTTAAACACAATAATGTACTAAAAATGAGTACATACAAGGTAGGCTAAGGCTTTTTGGGTGTAACGATTGGTTTAAGGGTGACAATGCTCTTCATTAATAATCTAGAATCCACTAGAAAATTACGAGAACCGTGAAAAAGGATAGGCTCGGAGGGTTGTACTAGGGGTATCCTGCACTAAAAATGAGTGCATGGCAAGGGTGTGGGATAGTTATATGATCGGTGGGATAGTTATATGATGATTTGACCATAATAACAATTACAGGTTTAAAACATGGGACCTTTTCTCTTTATTTTATTTATTAATCATAGTGCTCTTATCAAGCAAATCCTCAATACTTACTATGGGTTCAGAATGCATCACAAAAAACAAGTTTAGAATTTAATAATGCTTTCGTAACTATATAATTTAATACCGATCTCAATGCTCCAGAAAAGGTGACAAAGACCACACGTACACATCTGTAACGACGGAATAGACACATATGACTGCTCACTCCTTAACTCGAGAAAGCTAAAGGTATAAACTATCTTGGGCTCAATAATAGATACACGAAATTCTAAGATCTAAAGGCGATACCTCATACTTTGGGGTGAATTTTGAGGGTTTTTGTGCTAGGTCATATAAATTCCTATCATGAGATACTATTAATACTAGTTTTCATGGTATGTGTCATAAAAAAATTTAAATTTGGGTAAAAATTACCTCTTATGCTATGTTTCGATATATTACCCATCATTTTAAGGACAAACAATTGATAAATGAAAGAATAGTTCTAAGGGTTATTTTTCCCTCTACACTTAAGTTGAACATTGTCCCATGTTCTGTAGATTGTAACTGTAAAACAATAAAGGGAAAAGAAAAACAGGGGTAAAATGAAACTAGTACTCCTCTGGTTTGCTCAATGCGGAGAAGAAGAGGAAACATGCGATAACCGGTTAAATCGTCATAAAGAATTGTTCAATTAAACTCCTAAGAACTTCAAGCTTCACTTCTACAAATAAACTTGTAATCAAAGACAAAGACAACATATACAAGCATAAAATGTGCGAAAAACAAAATATACATAGGAACTTTCGGGTTTGACTCATCAAAGCACGTAAAGATGGTGAGAAAATTGCCAACACCTTTACTATAAACATTTTTATCAAACCCCCCTTTATTACTAAAACTATTAGGTTTTGCAGGTTTTAAAAGAATATTAATATTTTAATATGTTATGTAAGTTTTATTTGAAGTAACACGCCCCGGACCCTTATTCCGCTGCGCCCCAATTTGGGGGTGTTACAGACGCCGTCAGGGTTTTTGTGACCCCGTCACAGGTATCGTGGTGACAGCGTCGCGTGTAAATCGTGACGCCGTCTCCACGTTCTGTGAAAACGAAATTTTTGTTTTTGATGAAAAATTTCCTGCACTTGATTCCATAAGTTAATTCCTGTAAAAATGGCTGCATAAAACCTGAGATTTAACAATTCAATCATATGACTCGAAACTGACGCGAATTAATTCAAACAAATTATTTAGCATGTTTGAATTTGGCTCAAAAGCCGAATAAATTCTCCTACACTTATTGTTTGCAAAATACCTTTGATTGAAATTAAGACGAGGTTAAAGACAAACAAAGCATGATTACAAGATAGTTCAAACATAATAAAACAAACTATAAAGAATTAAAACACACATGACACTCCTAATTTGCGGGAAAAGTAAATTGGGTTGCCTCCCAAGAAGTGCTTTTTTTTATTAACGAGTCTTGTAGCTAGATTCGAAGTCACACGTCCTTACGTTGTTTTGTGAATGCTTACGTGTACACGAATGAGCCATTCCTTCATACTCTCATCTACTTGGTATTCAGGACCTAGGTTTAGGCAGTTCTTATACATAAATTTATTCTTTTCATAAGGGTGCCTAAGTACGTTCATCAAATCATTTTTGCTAAGTTCTAACAATGGCGAGACTTTACTCCAGTTAAAGTTCTTGAGCCTAGGTATTGTACGTGGCATCCTATATGTGTATGTGTCGAAGATCTTGGTGAATAAGACTAGTCCCTTAACGACGTCATATTTGAGCTTGGTAATTTTTCTACAGGGTCTGCCCATTAAGACTTCAGCCATGTCGCTCATGATAAATTCTCCTATTTCTTCTAACACCACAAAATCTGTGATATAGGTAAAACTACCGATAAACACGTAAACATCCTTAACGATTGCAACTAGGTTCTTTTCGTAAACATCCTTAACGATGGCAACTAGGTTCTTTCCTGTCCCCTCCAATCCTTCTACCATTATAGTATTATAGGCTTTTCGCGAGATGATATTCATTGGTAGAAAAGGGTTAACATATGCAGTGAACTTCCTAAAGCCTATCATGCACTCAAATGCTAGGTCATCACCATCAAAACTATTAATTATTCTTTCTCGGCACAATGTTCCTGTGTTTTCATATTTGCTTAATTCCTTAAGGACTTCCTCGTCATCCGAGTCATTGTCAGAGTGAGGAAAGGAAGAAACAAGGGGTGTTTCTCTTGATTCGTCATCGGACTCAAGGTTATTCATATTGGTCTCATTAGGTTGACTGGCAAAGTTGTTAAGAAGTTGTTCAATGCTCACTAAGCGGGAGTCAACAAAGGCCGAAATCACCTTTAGCTCATGGAGCTCATGGTTAATTCTTGCGCGAAGGGCAGCAGGTAGGACATGACGGTTGTCAGAAGGTGGTGGATTCGAATTCTCCATGGTGAAGAATGAAATAGTTAATGGAGATTACGAACAAACATACAAAGAAGAGATAGACTACAAGAAAGCTAATTTGTGGAAATTAAATCTTACTTGAAAGGATTCAAGCAAGTAGAACTAAGCTAAACTATGATCAAAACCTAACTATTCCCCAGGCGGCGGCGCCAAAAACTTGATGTTCGGTTGTCGTAGGACTTCTTTACAAGAAGTTTTACAACTCCCTAGGCAGTGCACCTAATCGTTGTAGTGTAGTATAGGCAAGGCTCGGGGTTGTTATCGTTTACTCAAGGAAAGGTTGGGAAGGCTTGATCACGGCCTAACAGAATTCTAAGGGTTGAGAGAAGATTCTTTTTGTATTTTTATGTTTATACGAAAGCAGGTAAAATCATATATTGGATAGGTGATTTGGTTTTAGGTATTAAACTAAATATAAACTAAACTAATAGTGATAACAATAAGATAAAAGATTGTGTTTATTTAATCATGTATTACTCCCTAGAGTGCTTCTCCTAGTGTTGTTGCTTTGTCACACTTGTGATGATCTATGTAATTATTTCCTAAGTCATGAACGAATTACACGAACCCGCCGTCTACTTAGTATTCCGTTAAGGCAACGCACAAGTAAGGTAGTATGAAGACTATTACAAGGCCCCTAAGGGTATACTAAGTGCATGTGAAATATATTAAGAGTGGATCAACCATATTAGGGGGCAAGGTAGTATGAAGACTGTTACCCGATGGTATCCTTTCTACACAATCATGTTTTCCTAGACATATCAACAGCAGTACAGACAAAAGATGGTTTTCTAAGACCTAACATGCACATCCATCACAAGAAGCAACACCACTAAGATCTACATTCTAGGTTTCATACAATCATAAATAAACAAAATAGGAGGTTTAGCCAAGCATGTTATAGATAAAGCAAGAACAAATAAGAATCACACAACAAGACATATTGAATGATTAAATAAGTCTTACTTGATTAGAACATGAATTGAAGGAAGTATAATAGGGTTTTTAGGCCCTAAAATCGTCCCTAACAGCTGCTAAACGAACTAGGGTTCGTACCCTCTTTTTATTCTAAAGTTACACACACAAAACCCTAAATTCGGGTTGGTATATATAGGAAAATCATTGCGACGGCGTCGCGTTTTAATCGTGACGCCGTCGTGAAAAAGAATATTCTAGATAATAGGTTGGGTCGTGTTCTCTGACGCCGTCGTGAAATCTTGTGACGCCGTCTTGGTCTTCGTTGTGACGGCGTCACGTTGAATCTGTGACGCCGTCTCCAGCCTCTGAGGAGAAATTCTTGAGAGATGTTTGTGTAGGTTCGTAGTCTTGTCCGTTTCTTCTCCAAATGAGCCCAAGTCACGTGTATTTCTTCCAAATGCCTTCCAAATGTGAAATATCTAAAAAGGAATGATTAAGTACGTATTTTGGGCATAAATGCACGATTTAAGGGGTTAAACGACCCCGAAAAAGTGTATAAAATGACACCTCATCAGAATGCGTTTCAAACTTTGAAGGATAAGTTGTGTAATGCACCTGTTCTAGCTCTCTCCGATGGACCGGAAAATTTTGTAGTATATTGTGATGCATCCGGATTAGGATTAGGTTGTGTGTTGATGTAAAGAAATAAGGTGATAGCTTATGCATCTAGATAATTGAAAATTCATGAGAAGAATTATACCACCCATGATTTGGAACTAGGTGCGGTTGTGTTTGCACTTAAGATTTGGAGACATTACTTGTATAGGACAAAGAGCGTCATATATATGGATCATAAGAGTCTCCAGCATATCTTTAGTCAGAAAGAGTTGAATATGCGACAACGTCGCTAGATAGAGCTTTTTAGTGATTATGATTGTGAAATTCGCTACCACCCTGGTAAGGCGAATGTAGTAGCTGATGCATTAAGTAGGAAAGAGCGGGTGAAACCTAAAAGAGTTAGAGCGATGAACATGACTCTTCAGTCGAGTATCAAGGATAGGATACTAGCGGCTCAAAAGGAGGCGTTTGATGAGTCTGCAGGATTGCAGAGAGGTATAGATGAGATGTTTGAACTTAGGAATGATGGAGCGTTGTATTACCTGGATCGAATATGGGTACCTTTGAAGGGTGTTGTGAGAACCCTGATAATGGACGAAGCTCATAAGTCGAAGTACTCTGTACACCCAGGAGCTGATAAGATGTATTATGACCTTAGGGATAGGTATTGGTGGCCAGGTATGAAGAAGGACATAGCGGTGTATGTGAGTAAGTGTTTGACTTGTTTAAAGGTTAAGGCTGAGCATCAGAGGCCATCTGGCTTGCTGCAGCAACATGAGATTCCCAAATGGAAATTGGCAAATCCCTACGAGGAGGAAGCCAAATGATGACTTGTAAAGACCAACACAAGGTTGGTGATACCACAAGGGTATGGATAATAGGCGAATTCCTACGGGAAGAAAGCCAAGTTTCCTTCAAGAAAAAGTTAAAGAGATTGGACCCAAAACTACAAAAGATGATAATAAAAAATGAATGAATTATTGATATGTAAATAATGAAAAGTAATGAAGACTTAAGCATGCTTGAGTGTTATGATGGAAGCATATAAATAGGATGGCTTATAATCTCCTTATTTAAATGGATTGGGACGCCTCTTCATTTAAATAAATAAAGTGTGAATCACCGAACCATAAGTTTATATTTCTTTATTTGCATTGATTGGGACGCTTCTCAATGTAAATAAAGAAGTATAGATAAGTGGGCTTATGTGTTCTCGGCATAGCATGAGATAAATTAAGGAAGTAGAAAATGGAAGTCTAAAATTAGTTAGGCGATGTAGGAAATAAGATAAGGCAAAATGAGGGTTAGAATGCGACTTTTAAAAAGAGATTTTAGAGAGAAAACTAAGTTTTAGAAGTTAAGAGTATAGGATTAAGAAAGAAAAGTTAAATTGATGTATTAGTATGCCTTATGGCATGATACCAATTTAAGTAATGAATCTAGTGGTCGTAAGTGTGTATTAGACCCTTATGTAAATTGTGTAAGTATTGGTCTTGGTAGTTTTACTCCCCTCACCCGAAGACGAGTTTTACACACTCGCCCCATACTCATTAGAAGCACATGCATTGTCATGTCATCCACCACCTTGAATGTTATGTGAGTACGCGTATTGCATCGAAAAGTATTAAGTAGGATGATTTATAATCTCTTTATTTGAAAGGATTAAGACGCCTCTTCAGTTAAATAAAGAAATTGTAAATCCCCAAACCATAAGTTTATCATTTCTTACTTACACAAATTAGGACGCTCCTTTATGTAAGTAATGAATTATAAATGAGTGGGCTTAATGGTATCCAGTATGAAACGAGTATGAACTCGAACCCGATGATCTCCAGAATCCGTTAAAAAGATCTAGAAACACAATAGTGTCTTGCCACTCAGCAGTTAAGTAACGATATAAAAGAAAAGTTGCAAAACCATATAGGTTGATGCAACTAGTTAAGTATATGTTTGAGAATGCTAAGATGAAATGTGGGGTCAAAGTGACCAAGTTTAGGTTAATAATAAGACAAAGAGATTTCAAGGATGAAATCTAAATAAGAGGGATATATTTGTAACACCTCAAAACCCATTTATAAGTATTTAATTACGATAATGCCATAAAATGAGTTTGACTATGACTTTTGTAAGTTTGAAGATGTTATGGGATTGGTTAGTCAACCCGGTAGTCAAACTATAAGTATTAATGTTATGTAAATGATGTTAGAAAATATTATGTGTCACATTTATAAAGAATATAACTTGAAGGACTAAATTTGTTAAGTGATATTAAGTTATATAAGTTAATATGCCAAATATAAAAGAAAAGAGACTTAAGGGACCACAGTTGCCAATAGGCCAAACTTGTACCAACAAGTATCTGGATAATTCCTTGGAGTTTCCATAATTTTCTAGACTTGTGTGGTGTTATGTGTGTGTCGACCCAGGGAAGGAAAAAGAGAGGGAAGACAAGGCCACTTGATGATTAATTTGGTGAATTAAGGGTGTTTGTGCAAGAATAGAAGCCATAGTAATAATCCCCACAAGTAAGTATTCCTCATTGAGTTAATTGGATGATTTATAAGTTAGGGTTCATGTACTCAATTTGAGGTTTTTAGGTAACTGATATTCTAAAGCAAGAATTAAGATGTTTATTAATAAGGGTTAAGGTTAATTGAAGATTAAGTATAAAGAATTGGGTTTTACATCATATGATCAAGATATGATCATATGATGATAAAGGATGGATATTGGGTAAATTATGAGTTGTATGAACCCATATTATGAAGTCCCTTTAATATGTATAATTGTGGTTTAGGAAAGATAGCAAGGATTGAAGATGATGGTGATAATGATTATGTTTATTGGCTTGGATTCAAGGTAAGTAAACCGGTTATAATGTGAACTTATATTGATTTTACCATGTATGTGTTATATGGATAATGTAAGGAAAGTTTAGGATGCATTGGTAAGAAAGCTTGAACTAATAGTAGAATTGAGACTAGTTGGGCAAAGCTAGCAAAGGATGTGATTAAGTCTAATTTGACCTATTAAAGGTATGTAATGGTTTTTATGATATGATATATTGTGTTCAATATGTAATGTGATAGCTCTGATGAATGTAGTCTTATGGACTAATGATGCCTAAGAATGATGCTTATGTGATGAAAGATATATAATATCATGTTATTGTTGTTTACTTACTAAGCCTTGTGCTTACGGTTTAGATGTTTAATGTTTTATAGGTTCTTGCGATGAAGGTAAAGTAATTGGTAAATGATAAAGATTAGGAAGCAAGGAATAGAAGTGTGTAGTGTATGCATAGAGCTTAGTACTAGATACCGAGCTCGAATCGAAGTTCCCCAAGTGCCGTAAAATGGTTTGTAAATGTTATTGTCAAGTGTCTAAGTCTTTTGTTATGGTCTTGTGTATAAATGAATGTAAATGGGTTAATAGAAGAATGTATAATGGGTAAAAAGGGGTGTTTGGCTAGTCACCCAACGAATCATAAAGTATGTGTTTAAGGGTCGTTTAGACCACATTTGGTTATGGAAATGAAGGTTTATAATGTTTAAATGAATTCTGGAAAGTTTCGTTTATTGAGTTCGGGAAGTTAGTTTTCCGGAATTAAATGTCAAAATGCGTTTTTGGGTGACCAGAATCCTCCAGCCGGGCGGCTGGATGATTCTGCGGATTTTGGAAATTTGTTTTTGCCGTATAAACCAAACCGTAATGAGTTAGAATGAGTTATTTATATCGTTGGATAGCTTAATGAGTCTACTTTATGATAATGAAACTTTTAAGGGTCTAATTTTAATGTATTTTGATCAGTTTATTAAGGAATGACACAAGGTCACTCTCGATCATACGTTTCCACAAAGTTTTTAATTTTGGGTCAAATTTTGAGTCGGAAAATAGGTGTTTTATTTTACCCTCATGAACGAATGAATTCCCGGGTTTACACCCTACATAGCCCTGTGAGCCTACTATACTATAAAGCGACAAATCTAGTCTATATAGGGATGAGCATTTTGACTCAAATCCCGATACCAAAATGGAATAGTACCGAAAAAGTACCCGAAATTTGAGTAGTTTTTTGAATTAATATGCTAATCCAAACACCGATTGGGCTTGTTCCATACTTTCATGCATAAGAATAGTCATGTAAAACATTCGAAAAGAAAACCAAACGTCACTTAATTGGTTGGGAAAAAAACTATCACATAAACTTTTTGTCACAACCATAGATACCTAACAAACCCTCCCAAAATTTAACCCTAACCTATTATTAATCACTCATATCATCATGTTTACACTTTTTAATCATCTCAGTCGTCATCATTGAAATAAAATGAAGGTATGCTAAATGTTTTTTTTTACATAAGCTTATTAGACTACATCTTTTTTTGTTTACATATGCATGTACAATCATTATTATATCCGATAGCTCCTAAATTATACATGTTTTAGCTATCAAATTCTCATGATAATTTCTCCTTTTTGCATTACTTTTGTAAGATATGACGTTAATTTGTTGTCTATTTATATTAGTGTTTTTTGGATCAAAAGGAGAATTCTCACGGAATAGACAGAAAACAAGCAATTATAGCCTAAAATGGAAGAAACCATTTATTCGGCCAGTCTATACGTCGTATACCCCATCTTGTGTATATGGCGTATTCCATATCATTTGAAGAAAACGACTAAGTGTTGAAGAAGCATGCAACGTATGACCTTATCCTAGTATATGTCGTATGAACCTGAAGAATAAATGACGTGGACATGCATATCAGCTATATACGACGTATACCATCTGAGTGTATACGTCGTATGGACAGATGGGCCCAAGCTTTTTTGCCATAAATACCAAATTTCTTTACGCTTTACCAAGATTTTGAAGACCTGAAACCATAGTTCATTTTTTAAGGTTGTAAAACGAAGAAAAACACCAAGAGTAGAGGTTTACACATCATAGACTAGTTGATTATCGATTTTTTAATATGATTTCGATTACCTTTGTTAGGAATGAAAAAGTGACGATCATTATCGAGTCATAAGTCTTGTAATACTTATGATATATTGTTAATAATAACAAACACTAACTAGAGAGATCTAGAGGTCGAGGAGGATGAAACAAATAAGTAGCCATATTATTGATAATGAGAGAAAAGTGTAGAGAGGGAAAGATGTGTGTGTTTTCTAGAGAGAGAAACACACACACTTTATGAAATACAAAATGAATCCTCAACCCTCCATGAAAGTATAGAGGGGGTATTTATAGTCCAAACACAACTAAACTATACTATAAAGTCTAATCTAGTCCCTGCGTGTTTGGCTATTTATGAACTAATGTAATTCTGTATTAGTCAACATATTTTAAGGCTAACAATCTTCCCCCAATATGTGGACATACGGAGCATTCGAATTAAATTACTTACAATGTTACTATCAAGTTTAATTACAACAAAATAAAGTCTTCCAAAGCACTTCCAAAGCTAAAGATGTCTTCTGAGTTCTTTTGGTCTTGAAACTTGTACTCCAACTTAGATCTTCATTGTCTTTACTTGTTCTGGAACCATTGAAGTCATGCATATGTTGGGAGTAACTTCCTCCTAAGTTTTTTCATGCAACATATCATTGATAAGATTTCTTCATTAGAATACTTTCTGGCAACAGTTTTCTGAATCAGCATTACCCCTATAATACAACATACCCTATCTTTAGACTTGATTCTGAAACTTTGACTGCTAGCTGGAACAAATATTCTGTTGTCATTGATGTAAAAGTGCGGGGAGGAATTTCTGTAGAAGGAAAAAGCCATCACCAGAGTTCTACTTCTTCTTGTCATTTGGGGTTTGGTGAATTATTCGATTCGGGGGTTACATGCGGAGAAATCATCAACAATTCTTTCGCACGGATGCTACAGTTACTTCACAAAACATACTAAGTAAAGTAGTATTCACTACTTCCCCCTGGTGGAAGTTGGATACATAGGTGAACATCATGTCAACTAAGTTTCCGGATGTACACATTTCCCCACCTGATGGTTTGCGAACTCTACAGAAGAAATCATGTCCAGTGTACGTACGTGATACTCGAGAAGTTTCGATGTCTTAGCAAAAATTCTTGATATCTAACGAATCTATTAGCCTTCTTGGACTCAGAAACTGTAGTGGTTATGAATCAATAATCCTCTCGCGCTCTCGCTCACTCTGGTATAATCAAGGAAATTGTATACATGAATGTGTTGATAGAACTTTGAGAGAGGAATTTTTCTTAGGATATGTGTGATAGTACAATTTTCTTGGAATAGGACACAATATTATTCTCGTGATGAGAATTGCTGATTAACATCTCACACACTTTTATATTATCTGGATATCTTAACCATAACCTAGTATTATGTTGGCTTTTGTTGTAACACACTTGGTCGAAGTTAATACATGATTTACTTACTTGAAACTGAAGCTAAATTATCCACTAAATTTTTTACTTAAGCATTGCATTATTGTTGTATTGAAGAACGGTGGCAAGATCATTAAAATCTTATAGAATGTACTCTTATTACCAAGGCCTTTAAGTATAGAAGTACACAACTCTTGATATTTTTCCTCATCGACATTTGCGTGTGACAACTGAGTTCTAATTAAATGATATCTTTATTTAATTGATAGTTATAACCCAGTGAAGTACTACAATGTAACTCCTTACGTCAGGTATAACTAGATTTGTGTTAGTCTCATAATCATACGTTGTTACGTTCATGCAAGTCATCTAATCGATAGATTAGGTTTAAAGATAATGGGGTAGTTAATGTGAAGAAAAACTCTCGATGATGAAATAAGTAGAAGCATTCGGTGAAACTCACTTACAATGTCAAAATAGGATACCAACTTTAACTTAGTGATCACTGGTCATGTAATTGAATTCTTTAGCACGTTTGTCGTTTTAGCGAATCTTTTTCGTCAGTTTTAGTGATATGTTTCTGTATTTTGGGAGTTGTTGATAGTGAATGTTGTTGAACTAAAGTCAAAATGTTGTTTTTGTAACTACATTAACGTAGATAACATTGTCCGTTCTAAACTTTTGTTCATTGATAGCATTTTTTTCTCGGCCATCACATAAAGTACTTACATAATTATCTATGTATATTTTCGATTTTATTATATCAGTGTCCAGCCGCATCTTCATGAGTTTACCATGCCACATCATTTGTAAATTACTGTCCCTATTATTATGTGCTAATCCCTATTTTTTGCGGCGTCCAATTTGTATTGCGTTTTTATGATCCGGCTTTCAATAGCCCACCAGCCCAAAAATGAAATGATGGATAAAAAATCCTGTGAAACCGCCCTAATCATTTTCTCACTTAACTCTAAACCTGTTATTCATATTATAATTGAATACAACTTCATCTCTACACACAAATCTGCTTCACTTCTCATTCGACATTATCATCAAATCCAATCAACAATCTCGTTAAACTTAACAAATTCCCACCCCCCCCATTTTGTATCTAAGGCAAGCAAGAACAACAAGAAGGTTTATGGCTAGTCAAGATATTTCGCTATACTGGTTCTCGGGTAGGTTTATCTTGTTTGACGTTTGTCAATTCGAACCAAAGAACGGAATGAAACATACATGTTTTAATTCCTTCTTTTATATTCGAATATTGAACAAGAAGCAATGCTTCATATGGATCAATGATGGGTTTAATCAACTTGTAAATCTTTAGAGATATGTGAACAAGTTTAAATTTTGAGATCTTGTTTTGTTGGTATGATTCTGATTCGCGTCTTGTTGATGATTGGAGTTTGGAGATGGTATTGTTATTGTGACGAAGGGATAGGTTAGAATTATGGATTAGTTATGGATAAAATGCGACGAAGAGGTTTGATGTTGGTTGTGGATGTTGTTAATTGATGTTGTTGTTTTTGTTTATGTTATATGTGTTGAGTCTATTCTCTTCTTTTTCATTTCTACTGGAGATTCTGACAAATGAATCTGCTCATCAACTTGTAAATGTTTTTGAAAAGGAAAAAATACAAAAATATAAAACCTATAAAAAAACAAATAAAAAATATAAAATTTCAAAAAGAAAATACAAATTTAGAAAATCAAAAAATTCCAAAAAGAATCTTCTCGACATGTCTCTTGGAATCGATAACATTTACGTACCTAGAAATGTTGATTAATATCGACACGGGCATGTAAATGAAGTTCGAGCAAGAGTTTCAAATGTTTTCAAAACATGTCATTTCTAATTTTTTATGGCTTATGTGCAAATATCAGTACTAACCCGGACTTCAAATAAAGGACAGTTTATCTATAAAGATAACTTATCCTAACAACGAGAAAATCAACTTTTCTCGGTCTTGAGTTGTTCTTACAAGACATTCAAAGTTTTGAGCTCAAGAAAAAGGATGGTGTACGCATAAGTGCACTTACCCCTAGAGTTAGAAGAGAAGTCTTCTGACATTTGGTTTTTCAAAAAGTTAAACATAATTTTTCAAGAATTTCTCACTGACGATTCATAATCTTTCACAATTACGTGTTCAACACTCCATCCCTCATAAAGTTTTCCAAGATAATTCTTCTAAATTTGGTGTCATTTCTAACATGAGTCAATGTTTGAGGGTGAGTTTTTCGAAAAACAAAGCTTTAATGTTGTTGGATACATCATCTCATGACAATTTTTATGTATTCAACACATTATAAAAATCTCTTAATAACAAATCAGTAATAATGATGACTACTCAATAGATTGTATGTTATAAGATGATCCAGTGTCTGAGCACAATTTTTCAAGAATTCTTCAATGACATTTCATAATCTTTCAAAATTGTGTGCTCGACACTAGCTCTACCTCAATTTTATATTTATTTTACAACTTGGTATCATTTTTTTTGGTGTCAAACATATGTAAAATTAAGAGGGAGCAAGTTAAAGTTCCATATAATTCATGTTGATAATATTTTCTCCCTACGAAATTTTCATGACAAATTTTAATCACGTGGTATTTCAAACACTAAATAAATTAGTATTTAAAATAAGGGGAGAAATGTAATTAAAATGTGATATTAAAAATAATAAGTGATCTAATCGACTCACAGTGCTTTATACTATTCGGAAAAGGTTTTATGGTGAAGATCAAATACCCAACAACATCTTAATTTACGATGATTCTGAAGTCATAAGGTGGTTAGGTTAGGTATTAGTCCTATGATCCAACCAGAACTAAAGGGATCTACCCAAGAACACTTCATAGTTAGAAATAGTAGTCCTTAGGTATGATTGGAGATGAATGAGTATAAGGGAATAATGCCGACTAAGGTTGAGCTAACACTAGAACAATCACAACAAGGTGTTAGTAATGATGTCTTGGTAAGCATTGAAGGGGTTGAAGAACGAAAAAGAAATGTATGGATAAAGGGTCAAAAGAAAGTAGCCTTCCACACACCTTAGGCAGAAATCGGGTCAATACATAATCTATCAGATTCACAAAGATGAATTCTGGTATTGAAGAATGACATCATGGACCCGGTGATGCACTCCACAACCCTTCCCAGCCATTCGAGTTTCTCTCAACAGAAACTTGTCTCATTTGTCACGAAGATACACACGACTTCTATTGACTTTCTCACTTCGAGTTAGTTGATATTGAATAGGTGGCAGTTTCTTCAGCCTCCGAGTACTAAAACCAAAACACACTGATCGAGTCTAGAACCAAGAGATCAATAAAAGAAATCTCATTAGGACACAATTCATGACAAACACTTATTGTTCCTCATAATACAACAACTGTTATCAAGAGTCCTACGCATTATCCTTGTGATTTTGCCAGAACATCCGAGTGATACTTTTTAGTATGCACAATGATGATGGAAATCCTTCCAGAGTCAACATCAAACAGCTCTGCGGTAGGTGACTTGCGAGATTCTATTTGAATCAAACTTGTGTCAACTAGAAAGCAACGATGGTGAGATATATATGAATCAAACTTGTTCTAGTAAATGAATTGACGATTTAATCAGAAAGATAGTAACTATCAGATTTACTCTTACCGTGTTGTCTGCTTTGAGACGCTCTAGTAACGAGAGCGGCTAGTACAACTGTGAAACCCTGTTAAAAAGATTCATTTAAATTCTATCTGATCACAGGCAATATTTATACTGATTAATGGGGAACCATGGTTATTGCAACCTTATTTGACGAAGTAACAAAGACACTCTCATCCATATCTGTCGACTATCACTAACGTAAACTTATAGGTTACACGGTGGTGGCGGTACCTCTCTCCAGCTGAGTCGGATTCATTACCACATTCTCATGCTCAAACTACAAAGACATACTATAAGCATCAAGATTCAAGAATTAAGAAAGCTTAAGAATTAAAGACAAAGACTTCCGCAAAACTCTGATATTAAAGATCTCTCCTCAGAAACCAAGCTTGGGGGAAGATTAATAGAAAGCTTTCGAGATGATGCAAAGTATGAGCATGTTGGTCAAGACACAAGATCGCAAGGTGGCAAGGATATCAAGGAGAAAGATTTAAAGATCTCAGAACAAAAGATAAAGTCAAAAGACAATGACAAAGGCTCAAGATCAAAGATCACAAGGCATGAAGAAACAAGCCTACAACATGATAAAGATCAAAGATTCAAGAACACAACAACAAAGCAATCTCAACAAGTACAAGGAAGCATGATTCAAGATCTCACCTCATGAATTTGAAGATCACACATTAGGGGAGATTGTTAGCCTCAAATATGTCTATGAACATGGAAGCTCAGAATCTACAGGATACCTCCTTAAGGAAACCTCGCTTCAGAGGAGATTGTTAGCCTCAAAATATTGAGTCGCACAAGGAATCTCGGCTACAAATCATGGAAGCACGGTCTTATTAAATATATGTTGTAATAGGCTAAGTTACGGGTATCGGGCTCGTTTATTTAATCTAATTGTGTAAGCGTTATGGGCTTAAGCCCACAAGACCCGAGCCTGACCCAAGTCTAAACCATTCAGCCCAACAAAGCCCAAGAAGGCCGGCCTATGGTTTAAGTATAAATACCCCTCTCCAAGTGTGGAGAGGGTGTTGGTTCATTTGTATTTTCTCACACAAGTTTAATCAACCATCTTGTTTCTCTCTCTAAAATTCTCTCCTACCTCCCTTTACATTTTTTCCTATCTTCTTATCTTTATTTCTTGATTAATACCATGGTGAAGTGAAAGTGGTTCCGGGTTCCGACATATATGTTTAATGTGTAATAGATATGTTAAGGGCTCATGACCGAAATGTAGTCACGAGACCCAGCTAAGCTTTAGCCATGAGCTAAGAGCTTATCTTGTAAGGAGTATAGATACTCCCTCAACAAGCTTTCTAATAACAAATTTAAAGAATAAATTGTCATTTTCCCCTCCTCTCTTTCTCTCTCTACCTTCCCTTTCCTCCTCATTCTTTCTACCCACTTTATCTCTCTACTATTTTTCTCTCAAAGAGTACACACACTAAATATACTAAAACAATCCTTCCACAATCTTGTTTACTCTAAATAATCATTGTTTATCATTTGTTATGGAAAGCTAAGCCTTTAATGTTTGCCTTGTTATGAACCTTATCACTTCAATATTTGATGACATCAAATAACGTCACTTTATTATATCATTTATCCCACATGTTTTGCCCACTTTTATATAATTATTGCATTATTTGGTGCTTAATTTCTTTAAAGATGATAAATGCAGTAATTCAGGAGTGTTTTGTGAAGACGAGCTAAAAGGCGCATTATTTGGAGCTAAAACGAAGATATTTGAAGATTGCTGAAATTTCACCAATACGCCGTATCCAACTAAAGAGATACGGCGTATCAGCGCCAAGACTTCACAAGAAAACGCGTTTGGCTAATTCCCAATACGGCGTATCCATGTTGTCTACATACACCGTATCCAAGAAGATAACGATTTGAAGATACAGTAAATCATGTAAATTGGGAATGATATCAAAGATTTATTACGAACGTAGCGCGCACTCCAAGGAATCCAGCCCAATACGCCGTATCGACCTCGCTGGATACGGCGTATCGAGTCTTTTCCAGCAACTATAAACAAAAGACTCAAAAACGAGTTTTCGGTGTGAAATATCATATTCCTTATACCATACTCACTAAAAGACGAATTTTAGAAGAGAAGATCAGCCACCAAGGTCAAGCATTGATCACGACTCCATAGAAGACATCGTGTAATTTTTACTCTCTTAATCGTTCGATTTCAATTGTTTGATTACGCTTGTATAATTACAATGATTGTGGGCTAATACCCTCGGGTATTAGCCATCTTAATGAAAGTTCAATGTTTGGTTTGTTTTAAATCGATTTCTTAATTAATCATTGATGTTTTATTATGTTTATCACCTCATACTTGTTTATGTGTTTGAATATGCGACCTATCATTCAACTGGGTCTAGTGATACCTAAAAATTAATCTAGATACCGGGATAGCTCTCCATATCGTGTTTTATACCATTGGACCAATAGGATCACAAATAACATTCTGTCTTTGTCTTTGAATTATGGAGATTAGTTGGGCGGTAGGTGAACCGTTTTATGTTTCGCAATCATGCTTTAATTTAATACTAATAAACAGATTTGAATAGTGGATACCAGTGTATAAAACACCGTCAAAAACATAGGGGTAAGTTCCGATGAGCTAGGGTTTTAACAGGATCACCATTGCTTTAATTCCCTAAGATAGATTATAATTTAACTAAAGGATGCTTTATGCAGATACGTTTAATTGTGACAGGATTAACCGTGTCTAGGTCTTAGGATGATGCCCTTAAGAATGATATGTCGCCTCGAGATAAGTAAATCATTGCACTAAAACAAACAAACCAACATTGAACCGTAGTTAATATGGCTAATACAGTTTTCTATCATTTAGCTTGCACCGCTTTTCTATCTTCTAATTTTCTTCTTTTGTGTTTATTATGTATTGAATTGATATTTGTCACCACCCAACCTATGCCAGTCTCTCGGGCTGAAAACCCCCATATCGTTAGACAACGTACATAACATAGGTTTAACCAGTAAATAGACTAATTAAAATACTGATAGAATATAGGATTAGTTTTCCACTCTTAGTGTTCGACACCCTACTTACCACGAACTCCACATGACCGGGTACACTGCTCGTTAAAGTGTTGTTTTAGGTTTGTCGGCTAAATATAAATGTAAAACTTGATAATCTAATAATTGACCCTACACGACAGCACATCAGGTTTTTGGCGCCGTTGCCGGCGAGTGAAATAATTAAACCTTATTTTTATTAGTATTTCTAACCATAAATTAATTCAGTTTAGTGTAATCTAATTATTTAAATTCTATTTGTATTTATTCGCATTGTATGTTTAAGTTGTTTATTTAAATCTCCGCATTTTTTTTATAAATAGTATTCTGTTCTGACTGATCACCTGATACGCCGTATCCACCAGTTGGATATGACGTATCAACCCTTCTGATCAGGACAACGTATTGAGTTTTGCAGTCTAAATGGCGTATCTGTTCTCCAAATAATACGGCGTATTCAGTGAACTCTATACGGCATACTGATATTCAATAGACTTATACGCCGTATTCACATTAATTAAATACGACGTATCTGTCATCTGATATAGTAACATATCAAAATTCCTTCTGTTTTCGATTTCACAGTTGATTTCTCTCATCAGGACATATCCTACTGATTTATTGTCATTTGTTTCAGGTAGTGCATGACAAGAAGTTCTACAAAGGAACTACTCTCACCCTTTGAAAATCCAGAGCAAAAATTTCACTCAAGAAGGAGGCTTTTCGATACACCAAGTCTCATAGAATCGAATTCACCAGAGTTCGATCACACCTTTGACATCAAAGAACAATCAGAGGAAGAAGAAAGAGAAACAATGACGAAAACAATGGAACAGTACATGAGCAAAACCTGAGGAGATTAGGGGTCGGGCATTACTAGGCCCACGATCAATCAAGATACCCCCTTTGAATTGAAGGGGCAATTTCTCAAAGAACTTTGTGACAATACTTTCAGTGGCTCAGAACACGAAGATGCAAACGAGCACATCGAAAAAGTTCTAGAGATTGTTGACTTATTTTACATCCTAAAAGTAATTCAAGATCAAATCATGCTTCAAGCCTTTCATGTATCCCTCACTGGACCCGCAAGCAGATGGCTAAGGAACCAGCCATCAAGATCAATCACAACCTGGGAGGTTCTCAAAACTAAGTTTCTAAACAAATATTGTCCACCTGCCCGCACCGCAAAGAAAATGGAGGAAATCAACAACTTCCAGCAAGAACCCGATGAAAGCCTTTTCCGTGCATGGGAAAGATTTAAAGAGTTGCTAATGAAGTGTCCTCAACATTATCTAACTGACATGCAGGAAGTCATCTTGTTTTACAATGGGCTTGATGTTCCAACTCGACAAATCCTAGACTAAAAGGGTGTCATACCTTCTAAAACTGCTGCTGATGCTAAAATAGCCATCCAAGAAATAGCTGAATACTCTCAGAAATGGCATAATGGAACATCTTCAAGGACCAGAAGTACTGAAACTTCTAACGGGCTTGCTGCTATCCAAGCCCAACTCAACAGTCTCGGACGAGAAATAAAGAAAGTAAACGAGAAAGTGTATGCTGCTCAGGTCGGTTGCGAACAATGCCAGGGACCACACTATACAAAAGATTATCCACAAAAGGAAGAAGAAAAAACTTTGGAGGAAGCTTATTATACACAGTTCGGTGCACCCTATCAACCTGGAGGACAATATAGAGCAGCAAGGCCAGGATTCTACCAACGAAACAATGGAAACTCTTCGTATCCTGATCGAAGACCAAACCTGGAAGAATCACTGACCAAATTCATGGCAGAATCAGCTAAAAGGCATGAAGAAAACTCAAACATAATCAAAGATATCCGAGCTTCTACAGATGCACCAATAAGAAATCAAAGAGCTTCAATTAAGACCTTGGAAATACAAATCGGACAGATGAGCAAGGTTTTGCAAGAAAAAGGGTTTGGAAGCCTACCTAGCTCTACTGAGACAAACCCTCGAGACCAAGTTAAATCGATCTCAACTGCTAAAGCTGATTTTTCTGAGATGAACGTATTTGTCTTCTTTTTTTACAAAATAACATGCAAAGTGCTTAAAAATGGTCAAATTTAAAAAAAATTTAGCATGACTTTTGTAAAAATAACTAGTTACAATACCTAGCGCACTATAACCCTTGTTACATATTATAAGAATTAAGCCTATTCCGTTTCCAACTATCCATAAAATTCTACAAAATTATGAGTGTGCCAGTGATGTAGTGGACTTTAGAACTTGGCCTAGTTTATCACTCGAGACCGCAATGATTAGTACTATGGATTTAGATGGAGGAACATGTTCAACTGATAAATTTCTAGGATTAAACCAAACAACCTACATGTCGTAAAATTAACTAACTTCACTGGTTAGTTAAACTCCCGTGTAACCCTTTGTTTACTCTCATTTTTAGAGTAAGATTCCCTAGAACAACCTATTGAGCCATTCCTTTCTTTTTCTACACCATATTATATGTTTCGTTACACCTTCGCCTATCGTGTAGATTAAGCCTATTTCTATGTTGCTAGTCGCTTTCGTGTAAAGTCTTGTATTTCCTGTGTCAAAGTGAAATTTTTCTATCTCTGTAATGGTCGGGAAATTGCACAATGCAATGGGAAATTATGTAGCACGTAAGTTTTGCTACTTTCGCGATTATGAATCATGTTCGAAGAAGAAAATACTACAAGGAAAAGATTATCCGGAAGAATTATGATAGTGAAGACGGTGAAATCAAACCGAGATTTATTATGTATTTTTTTTTTAAAGAGAAGAAAGAAAAATAGTCGGTTCAAAAGAAGTTTATATCGAAGGAATTACTTGAAAGGATCGATTATTCGTTGATACGTTACAAAAATCAACAATGTAAAGTCTTGTAAAAAGTGGCCGATATCACCACTTATTCTGTAAAAGTCTGTAAAGAGCGGGATGTAAGGGAAGTTGACCGTTATGGGAACGCCAACTTAGGTTGTCTTTGTTATTTCTATGATCGAGGCGTTTGTCTATATGTTCGAGTCTTTGTCATGGAACGGTCGGGGGAAAGTTGCTAGCAACCGCACCTTATTTGTTGGCTTAATCTATTTGTTTTGTTTATTTTATTTAACAACCATTTTACGTCCCTTCCCTGATAACTAACCTTATGATCTACTCGAATGAGGATTTGATCAAGCATATATGTTTATTCCGTCGTTACGGCCATGTATGCATGTCTCAGCTGCCTTGTTTGACGATGACCTTTGGTGAAAGTCAGAAGCTTCATACCCTATATCGTTGTTCATCTTATAAAAATATAAAATAAGCATGTCAAGAATTTCGGAATTTGGACAGCAACTTTGCTAAGCTTGTTGACGTCCATTTGTAACCTTTTCTTTAATACATTGTTACTTTAGTATTTTACCACAAGTCTCATATAACATATACTTAGTAAAAACATACATATATGATGTCTCATTTTTCATAATATCCTTATGTTCCAAGTTACATATGGTCAAAATCCATTAATCTATTTTAAAACCATAACATTACTTAAGTAAACTTAATTTACTAGTTTTCTCAATAATCATTTTTATACATAACCAAGTGTGTACAATTGTATTTCTTTCCATATGAACTTATTTTAGTGTTCTATTAACATGATTAAAAGTCCATAATCAATATTAACATGTCTTATGTATTTCTTTAAATTGAAACATATTATGAAGTTATGAAAACCCCTAATTAATCCATAATTCAAGTTTACACCAAAACAATTTTGATACAACTTTTTCTCCTCTTTTTTAACATGATGAAAGTATTAACACAACATAAGTATAATTAATCCATGTGGACCATTTCAAGTGAAAACTTTTGTTTTCATGATTAAACCTAAATGGTGATTTAAGGCTAAATAGAATATCATAGCATAATAATGTAAAATTATAGCAACATAAAGAGTTAAAAAGGACTTAAGAAGAATGAATGATGAGATGTACAAGTGCTAAACCATGTTATATCCACAAAAAACCATAACTTATGCACTTAATAAACCCTAGCTTCCTTAATTAAACCCTAGCTTCTTTTGCTTGAATAAAACGTTGAAATGGTTAACCAATACTTGCAAATTGTCCTTAGAACATCTTAGAATATGTGTATATAGAAGTGTAAAAGGTTATAGAAAATTTGATATGGATTTTAGTTGGGAGGTGTTCTTGTGCCGTGGACAAATAAAATCAAAATAGAAGTTTTTGTGAAAATTTACTAAGTGTTAAGTGTGATGAGTTAGTGTATGTATAAAATAGGTATACATGTCAAAGGAGACAAAGGTTGTCCTAGGTATGGCCTTAGTCCATGTCATTAGTCAAAAGAATGAGGATAGGGGTATTGTTTGCAAAAAGATGTGTATGGCATGAAATTAGACCAGGTAAAGAGAACATATCAAAATTTTCATGTATATATTCCATACATGATGTATGAATTTCGGCAAAAACAAAGAAATATATGATATAATTATGTAACTTTTATGTATTGGGTAAAAAAGTGGGTATTTGTAGAAGCGTAGAAAAGATTTCGTGGATCCGGAGTGCTTAAACGCAATTTATCGCGAAACGTATACACTTTAACTTATCCGAAAAAAATAAAAGAACGAAAGTTAATAAATATCCCTTAAAATAAATAATATATACCCTTGCTTGATGTAAACATTTAATTGTTTGATGCCCGTTTACATTGAACGCTAATTTTTGGCGTACGCGATTTAACCTAACGTTTACAATTTCAAGTAAATGCGTACAATACAAAAGGTACATTGCGGATTTGTTGACGTCGTCAATGACTTGAAAACACAAGGTGTTATACTTTTAACGGGCTTGCTGCTATCCAAGCCCAACTCAACAGTCTCGGACGAGAAATAAAGAAAGTAAACGAGAAAGTGTATGCTGCTCAGGTCGGTTGCGAACAATGCCAAGGACCACACTATACAAAAGATTATCCACAAAAGGAAGAAGGAAAAAACTTTGGAGGAAGCTTATTATACACAGTTCGGTGCACCCTATCAACCTGGAGGACAATATAGAGCAGCAGGGCCAGGATTCTACCAACGAAACAATGGAAACTCTTCGTATCCTGATCGAAGACCAAACCTAGAAGAATCACTGACCAAATTCATGGCAGAATCAGCTAAAAGGCATGAAGAAAACTCAAACATAATCAAAGAGATCCGAGCTTCTACAGATACAGCAATAAGAAATCAAGAAGCTTCAATTAAGACCTTAGAAATACAAATCGGACAGATGAGCAAGGTTTTGCAAGAAAGAGGGTTTGGAAGCCTACCTAGCTCTACGGAGACAAACCCTCGAGACCAAGTTAAATCGATCTCAACTGCTAAAGCTGATTTTTCTGAGATATGTTGTATCGAATGTAGTCCATATGCCGTATCGAGCACACATCACAGGAAGCAATTCTTCTGAAACAGTCCGCTTTTCCTGACTACAGCAAACTTCGACTGTGGATGAATGGAGAGAGGTAACAAGATGTAAAGATTCTAGATGCTCATGATCACACCTTGCCTCAGAAAGAAAAAGACCCAGGGAGCTTTACCTTACCTTGTTTTATTTATCTGTTTTGATAAAGCTCTTGTTGACCTAGGAGCAAGTGTGAGTGTTATGCCATTTTCTACCTACGCTAGTCTTGGTCTAGAAGCCTTATCTCACACTAGGTTGACTATTGAACTAGTTGACCGAACCATTAAACAACCAAGGAAAATGCCGAAAAGTGCAGAGTAAGGATTGGCAAATTTATTTTCCCTATAGACTTTATTATCTTGGACATACCAGAGGATGACGATGTTTCTTTAATCCTCGAACGACCATTCTTGTCAACTGCCCATTCCAAGATTGATGTCTTCAAAAGGAAGATTACTTTAAGGGTCGGGGAGGAAAAATTTGTTTTTAAAAGTATTAAGCCCGCCACTAGTATAATCAAAAGGGTCTTTATGATAAAAAGTCTTGATTCGAAAACTAAGCTTATTAAAGAGGGGGATGAATCATTCGACCCAATTTATGGTAACTATATAGAATTAAATGATTTGAATACACCCCTAGAAACTAAAACGGATCGATATGTTGATTTTAAACCAACTTTTGTTAAAACCAACTCCTATTTGATGAAATTTTCTTGTGTAATCGGGTATAAATATGTTATCGCTGACCTCCTCCCTTCCTTGCCCATTAACTTAATGTCCAAAAGCTTTTATTATTCCATAATTCGGGACAAGGATGAAGGGAAGAATCATGCCGGAACTTTGATCAACATACCTGTTTTCGTTGGAAGTTTTTCTATTATTTAAGGATTTACCATCATTGACGATGATGATATGACAAAAGACGTTGTGCTCGGCATGAAATTTTGCAAGAAGTACGCATCATGCCAAAAGGTTATGAAGAAATTCGCTCTCGGGGATATAAGCGAGCGAATTATAGAGGATGAATGAAGGACGAAGACAAAGGAAAAGGTCGAACTTAAAGACCGGCTGAAACAAAAGTGCTTCTCGGGAGACAACCCGGTCATTTTAATTGTTTTTTGCATTTTAAATTGTTTGCTGCAAGAGTCTGTCTTCCCAGACACTCTATACGGCGTATAGACGTGTCTGGACGTTATCAGTTTTAAAACTTAATATTTAATTTCCAGTAATTTAATTGTTTCTACAGGAACAATACGGCGTATCCTAGGGTTTGGGATACGGCGTATTGATCCCTGTACAGTTGTGTGTTTAATTGTTTTCTTGTACCATTGTAGCGAGATAGAATTTGCACTTGTCTTTTAATCTCTTATACAGGACCTTGATGAAACTATGATATGGTATATGCTAAAAAAGACATGTGTTGAACTTATCCGGGCATTCTGAAGCCCTAGTCAACACACTTTTTGCTCAAGGACTCATATTGGAGAATTATCATGAGCAAAACATCAAGGAGTTTTCCGTTCTAATTTTATTTTTCCCTTATTATTTTTATTGTTTTATCTATACAACGAGGACGTTGTATAATTTAAGTGGGGGGATGGAGAATTAGAACGTACTTGTCTTCTTTTTTACAAAATAACATGCTACGAGCTTAAAAGTGCTTAAAAAGGGCCAAAATTTAAAATTTTTTCAGCATGACTTTTGTAAAAATCACTAGTTACATTACCTAGCGCACTATAACCCTTGATACATATTATGAGAATTAAGCCTATTCCGTTTCCAACATGTATACTAAAAAAAATCCACAAAAGTTTAAAGTTGTGCCGGTGATGTAGTGGACTTTAGAACTTGGCCTGGTATATCACTCGAGACCGCAATGATTAGTACTATGGATTTAGATGGAGGAACATGTTCAACTGATAAATTTCTAGGATTAAACCAAATAGCCTACATGTCGTAAAATTAACTAACTACCCTGGTTAGTTAAATCCCGTGTAACCCTTGATTACTCTCATTTTTAGAGTAAAATCCCCTAGAACAACCTGTTGAGCCATTCCTTTCTTTTTCTACACCATATTATATGTTTCGTTACACCTTTGCACCTTAGCCTACCGTGTAGATTAAGCCTATTTTACCAATGTTGCTAGTTGCTTTCGTGTAAAGTTTTGTATTTCCTGTGTCAAAGTGAAATTTTTCTATCTCTGTAATGGTCGGGAAATTGCACAATGCAATGGGAAAAATATGTAGCTCGTAAGTTTCGCTACTTTCGCGATTATGAATCATGTCCGAAGAAGAAAAAGTACTACAAGGAAAAGATTATCCGGATGAATTATGATAGTGAAGACGGTGGAATTAAACCGAGGTTTATGATGTATTGCAAAAAAAAGAGAAAGAAGAAAAATAGTCGGTTCAAAAGAAGTTTATACCGAAGGAATTACTTGGAAGGATCGATTATTCGTTGATACGTTACAAAAATCAATGATGTAAAGTCTTGTAAAAAGTGGCCGATATCACCACTTATGTAAAAGTATGTAAAGAGCGGGATGTAAGGGAAGTTGACCGTTATGGGAATGCCAACTTAGGTTGTCTTTGTCATTTCTGTGATCGAGGCGTCTGTCTATATGTTCGAGTCTTTGTCATGGAACGGTCGGGGGAAAGTTACTAGCAACCGTACCTTATTTGTTGGCTTAATCTATTTGTTTTGTGAATTTTACTTAACACCCATTTTACTTCCCTTTCCTAGCAACTAACCTTAGTGTCTACTCGAACGAGGACTTGTTCGAGCATGCATGTCTATTCCGTCGTTACGGCCATGTATGCATGTCTTAGCTGCCTCGTTGGTTTCGGCTTTCGGTTGAAAGTTAGCAAGCATCCTTTACCCAAATCTTCTTCATCCTAACCACTGGTTAAACACGAACATGGATGTGTTCGGATTATATATGTCTATTCCGTCATTACGGCCGTGTATGTACGATACAGCTGCCTTATTGGTGTGGTACTTATGGTGAAAGACTGTTGAATGATCAACTGTAAGCCTTCTTAACCCAATTTATCTTTTGACTTGTTCTTCCTTAGCTTTAGCGGTGGAGATGTGTATCCTTGCCAAGCCTATGATACGAAGCTAATCACGACCGAGCAATTGAGCGTACTACTTAAATGTTGCACCCTAGATTAGTTGAGTGATTTGAGTGTTTTCATATTTCGTGAGGAGCTTGGTTATGTACAGGTGATTATGACAAAACGATGCATAAACGGAAAATCCTCAACTACAGTTAGGACACATTTTCATAAACTGAAAAACTTTTTCTTAAAAAAAAAAACAATAAAAAAAAAAAAAAAAAAAAAAAAAAAAAAAAAAAAAAAAGATAAAAAAAGTCTACTAGAGGACAAGTAGGATATTCATGTGGGGGGATATTTGATGACATCAAATAAATTACTTTATTATACAATTTATCGCGCATATATTTTGCCCCACTTTTATATAATTATTGCATTATTTGGTCCTTAATTGCTTTAAAGTTGATAAATGCAGTAATTCAGGAGTGTTTTGTGAAGACAAGCTAAAAGGCGCATAATTTGGAGCTAAAACGAAGACATTTGAAGATTACTGATTTTTGACCAATACGCCGTATCCAGCAAAAGAGATACGGCGTATCAGCGCCTGAACTTCACAAGAAAACGCGTTTGACCAATTCCTAATATGGCGTATCCCTTCTGACTACATACGCCGTATCCATGAAGATAACTATTCGAAGATATAGTAAATAAACTAAATTGGGAATGATATCACTGATTGATTGAGAACGTAGCGCGCACTCTAAGGAATCCAGCCCAATACGCCGTATCGACCTTGCCAGATATGGCGTATCGAGTCTTTTTCAGACACTATAAATAGAAGACTCAAAAATGAGTTTTCAGTGTGCAATATCATATTCTTTATACCATACTCATTAAAGACGAATTTTAGAAGAAAAGATCAGCCACCAAGGTCAAGCATTGATCACGAATCCATATAAGACATCGTGTAATTTTTACTCTCTTAATCGTTCGATTTTTATTGTTTGATTACGCTTGTATAATTACAATGGTTGTGGGCTAATACCCTCGGGTATTAGCCATCTTAATGAAAGTTCAATGTTTGGTTTGTTTTAAAATTGATTTCTTAATTTATCGTTGATTGTTTAATTATGTTTATCACCTCATACTTGTTTATGTGTTTGAATATGCGACCTATCATTCAACTAGATCTAGTGATACGAACCAAGTAATCTAGATACTGGGATAGGTCTCCATATCGTGCTTTATATTACTGGACCAATAGGATCACAAATAATGTTCTATCTTTGTCTTTGAATTATGAGCTTAGTTGGACCATTAGACGTAGGGTTACCCATTTATGTTAAAACAATCATGCTCCATAATTTACTGATAAATATTTGAATATTGTACTCCAGTGTAAAAAAAAAACCATCAAACAATAATGTGTAAAGTCCGGATGGGGCTAGGTTTAACAGGATCACCACTGCTTTAATTCCCTAAATAGAATATACTTTAATCTAAAAGATCTTTATGCCGATAGTTAATTGTTGACAGTATGTAATGTAACTAGGTCTTTGGAAGATGCCCCGCCTAAGTCTTAAGAATGATATGCACAGCTTCGAGATAAGTAAATCATTGCACAAAAGAACAACAAACAACCATGAAACCGTAGTTAATATGGCTCATACATTTCTATCATTTGGCTGCACTGCTTTTCTAATCTTTCTATTTCTTCTTTTTTGTTTATTGTGTATTGAAATGATATTTGTCACCACCCAAGCCTGTGCCAGTCTCTCATTGAGGCTGAAAACACCGCCATATCGTTAGAAACGTACATAACATCGGTTTAAACCAAGTAAATAGACTAATTTAAAATACTGATATAATAAATGATTAATTTATTCACTCCTTAGTGTTCGACACCTACTTACCATGAACTCCACCTACCCGTACACTGCCCGTTAAAGTGTTGTTTTAGGTTTGTCGGCTAAATATAAATGTAAAACTTGATAATCTAATAATCACCCTACACGTCAGTACATCAATGATATTAGTTCTTTAGTTTATTATAGTTGTGTTTTGGATGTTTTATGTGTTATTAAAGACTTACGCCTTTGTGTAGATTATGACTACCTATTGAGAATAGTTGTTTAGTAATTTGACCATTTGAACGACACCTATTTGAATCATTAAAACATTTGGCGAGTATGTCGTCTACTTCTTCGACGAGGGACTACTCCTCAAGAAAAGAAAGCACTCCGAAAACTGAGGGGAGTACATTTTGGTGAAGTCATCATCAGCTAAACTAAAATGTCGGACGAGAGATAGAACCGACAACGTTAGGTTGAGATAAAGAATCGAAAATGTTAGGTTGAGATAAAGAACCGGCAACGGTATGTTGTGAACCGTATTCGTAGTGGCCAAACATGTTGTTTGGGTGTCCGTATGAGTTGAACACATTTTGTTGTTGTAGAGGTGCGAATGGCTGGTTATTGTATGGTTGATATGGTTGGGTTGAGTAATATGGTTGGTTTGAGTAAACCAATTTGTGGTTGTGCGAAGGTGATTCATTATGATTCTTGGGTTGCCGGTGGAGTGTTTCGGAGACTGAATGTTCCTTCCGATGTCGGGGGAGTGTCTCGGGTTGTTCTTTGTTGTTGACGGTTTGTGTTGCGAGGAGTATTTTATTTAGACATTTTGTTAGTAAAAATGATAATGAGAGTAGAAGGTATATAATTTGAAGTTGTGTTTAAAAATGTTGAAGTTTAAAGATTATTTATAGATAAATAAAATAGTTGTGGTAGTTTAAAAAAAACTATACTTTTACATGCATAAGGGGGCCCTACATTTTCACAATGCTCCAAAAATCAGCGGCTCACCTTCGTGAGTATATTTTGTTTCCTTTGCTGCGTGACGCGGCTTGATTTAGGGGGAGTCATGCTTGAGGATTCCCTCACGGGACGATTTGCGACAATATCACGACACCGATAAAAGCAGCCTAAAAAACATATCAACCAACATATTCTTACTTTTTTTTTTACTTTCTTATTTTTTTTCCTTTAAAACTAACACTTTTTTTCATCAAAAAAAATTAAAGAAATTAAAAATATTATTCCAAAATCAACGTAAATCATCATTATTTAATTTCTTTCTATACTCGAAAAGAAAGTATAAAAAAGAAAGAATTGGTTGGCGGGAAGGGAATTGAATTGAATTGAAGAAAAAGGAGAATGGAAGAGGAGAGTGGAGGAGAGCGATCGAGCTTCGTCATCGGTCTCATCCAAAATCGAGCCAACGAGGTTTCCTTTACTTTCTTCTTCTTCTTATTCTAATTCATTCATTATTATCTCTCGGTTGAATTTTCAAATTTCGTTGTAATTTCATCATTGTATAAATAAACCCTAATTTAGTAAGCAATAATAATAATAATCAAACCGTCAATCGAAGATTCAATCTGCACTTTAAATACTAGGAAGGTGAAACTATTAACATAGTGAGTGAGTGAGTTAACTTAGGGTGGAAGATGGACAACTCGGAAATGGTAATGCAATTGATGAGACGGACACTCGGGAATGGTTGGTAGTTGGGACACACCGGGGATGATAGTTGGTGAGTGACCGGGAAAACAGTACTTAGGGGGTGTTTGTTTCGCCTTATATGTGGGCTTATAAGCTTATTTAATTTCGCCTTATATTTCATAAGCCCCAATTTTCTGGCTTATTTTGAGATTTATAAGCTTATATAAGTTTATCATATCGTAATAAACTTATATAAGCCCACAAGTCTCAAAATAAGCCGGAAAATTGGGGCTTATGTTATATAAGCCGAAATCAAATAAGCTCATAAGCCCACATATAAGCCAAAACAAACACCCCCTAAGGAATGTGGAAAGAATTGTGAATGAAGTACTACACAAGTTGAATTTGTTGCCGATATTGATGGTATGAGTGCTAGTAAGTAACTGTCAAAATAAGGAGAATATTGATACTTCTAATGCTAATGATAACACTAAAGGTATAGGAAAAAAAAGGAGAAAATGAATACTTATTCTAACGTTACTGCAAATAAACAAGTGAAATATGAGAATAAGCTTGTGCATATCCCAACTTAAGGAAATAAATGAATTTGTTATTTTTGATGAGGAAATAATTGAAGATGGAAGTAAAAAATGGGAATTAAAATTGTGCGGTTACTTTGCTGGCCGTAAAATGTCATTAAATGAGTTGAAATACATCTTGAGGAGCATGTGGAGTAGATATGGATTTAAGGATGCGTGTGATAATGGTAATGGTATATTTCTGTATTAGTTTAAGTTTCATAACAAGGAAGGGATGGATTTAGTTGCTGAGAATGGACCTTAAATGGGACATTAACATCAAAATGTGTAATGTTCCTTTAGATTCTTTACATTCTTGGAATGTTGAAGGTATTAGTGCCCTAGCTAGCAAAACTGGAAAACCTATAATAATGGTGAAGAGGTACATAGAATGGACACCATAGTGAATGAGGAGGAAAAAGTTGATGATGGATTCACTGAGGATGTAAATAGAAAGTTTGGAAAGCAAGAGAATGAGGTTAAGAGACAGAGTGACAAACCTAATACTCAACCAATGAAATATGATGCTTTTGGAAATTTTTGAATAGAGGTAAATTCAATAAAGGTAAGTCTAATGCCAAAACAGTAGTATACCAGCAAAAACAAGTGAAGAATAATGCAATAAGGAAAGAGGCAGTTGATAAGCGTGTAAAAAAGGGTGATAAAGAAGTTCAGGCTAATACAAGATCAGTAAATAGTATGTAAAAAAGGTTAATACTGCAGTTGCACAAGTTTCTAACCAGTTGAATGTATCTCTTGACATACAAAAATAGTATAAGTCTCAAGAGGGGTGTTTGGGTATTGAGATATATCAATATAGGTCTATGGAAGTATAGATAGTGATTTTGATGATTAAAAAGAGTGTTTGGGTGAAGCATGAAGCTAGGAATAGTGAATCATGCAAGATGGGACTTTCTGGTCCTAGCTATGCTCACCCAAAACATTGGTCAATTGGAGGAAGGATTAAGCACGGTCTTGTGTTTTCCCATGGCTTGTCAGTCTGTTTGTGATGATGCCTTCTGGTTGTTAAATCTCATTCTTGTGATGTGAGGATGTAGCTGCATTGCTGGACAGTTAGGAAATGTAGTTACATTCAAATGTGTCTATACTATGGAGGAGAGGCATTGACCTTAGAGTGATGAGGCCTTTTTGTACTTAGAGTTATGCCAGTGAGCAAGATTGGTATAAGTTGTTGGTATAGGAAAGGAAATGTAATCATTTAAGGGTATCAATGTCTTTAGGAGGATGGATAGTTTTTGTTGGAGGGATGAAGCCTTCCCTTGTGTGCTGGCCACTTCCTTGTTTGTGAGGATGTAATCTGCAACATGGTGTGGTCTGCATGCATTGAGAAGGAAATGTAATCCTCAATTGGTGAATGGTGATTGTTTTTTGTTAGTTTGAATGGCATGTATTGTTTGTTAGATAGCATTGTTGTCATGCCTGAAGCAGTCTCTGAGATAGCTACAGGAATTGCCATATGCATCTATTGACTTGCAGTATGGATGTTTATATGTTTGGAGATTAATATATTTCACCATTTCACCAAAAAAACAAAAAAACTAGTGAGTAATTAATTACTGATTGATTCAGGTTGGCGTTGCTGCTTTTGACTTGCGATCTGCTTCTCTTCACCTTTCCGAATACATCGAGACCAGCTGCACATCTTATCAAAACACCAAAACGCTTCTCCATTTCTACGATCCTATCGTCCTCATCCTCCCTTCCTCCGATGATACTCTTTCTCATCTCGTCGTCGACTCCTCGGTTCGCAAGGTCACCATGTTCCGTGCTGCCTTTGATGATACCAGAGGGGCTCTCCTCGTCAAAAGCCTCGCTGCTAAAGAACCTTCTGCTCTTGGTCTCGATTCTTATTACAAGCAGTATTACCTCTGTTTGGCCGCTGCTGCTGCTACTATCAAGTGGTACTCACTAACTACT
>BQNB010004414.1:65113-107932 GCA_026074375.1 Tanacetum coccineum | reverse complement strand
TTTTGTTTAGAAGTTTTTAACAACAGATTATAAGATAAGAAAAATGAAATTCCTAAAAGATTTTAAGACACTTGACACTTAGAACACAAGCAAAAAAACTTCACTGAATTTTCATTAAACAAGAACATAAGTACAAAGAACTTTAAACTTTAAAAACTTAACTCAAAACTAAAATGCTACTTGTAAAACTAACTTAAAAACTAACTAAAAACTACATACAGCCACTATGGCTTTACATTGATTTATATAGGAAAAAATTCGACTAGTCTTCACTTCTTGTCCTCTTGCACTTGTGTTTCTTTGTAGACACAACAAAAGGGTTGTGTTTGTTGTGTGAGTGCAAAGAGCAAACAATCCTGGCCTTCAATCTTTAAACTCCTTGGTGTTTGTTCGGATCATCTATACCATCGAAATGAGCTTGGGGAGTTGTGGGATTGCCAACTTGGCAATCTCACAGCTGGGAAAGTTTAGTGGAGGAGGGGGGAGGAGTTTGTCCATGGGGGAGTTGGGGTTACAGGGTAAAAGCGGGGTGGAGAACCCGTGACTTGGTTTGGATGAAAAAAAGCGGGAAAAAGGGTTGTTATAAAAGGTTGGGGGTGACAGGGTGTAGGTTTGCCCATTTGGCAAAAATGGCCCTCCAAGGTTATATGTTTCATTGCATCCATGGTCCTTGTGGTTAAATAACTTTGGGGACTTGGCAAAACAAGTCCCCAAGAGTTATATGTTTCTTTGCAAGACTCGTCCTTGGTGATTAATAGTTAAGGAACTTGACAGCTTTGGCCCTTGTGGTATATCTTTGCAAAAATGGCAGTTTGGCCCTTATCTTCCTTTCTCCTCTTTTCTTCTTTAAATATAAGTTTAGGGATTTACAATTTCAGTCCCTAAACTTATATTTCTTTGACTTTTGGCCTCGGGGTTGACTTGGGTTGACTTTGTCTTTGACAGTTTTGAATTTTCATTTGACCTTCTTTGACCTTGATTGATTTTCGGCTTCGATTTTGCTTTGTCTTTCCCAGTCTTTTCGCATACGTTGGACTTACCTGAAGAATTGAAAGGAATTCATAGTAATTTTCATGTTTTGAATCTTAAGAAATGTTTAGCGGAAGGTGATATTGTTGTTCCATTGGATGAGATTCAACTTGATGATAAGTTGCATATGATTGAAGAGCCAGTGGAAGTTGTTGATAGAGAGGTTAAGCGACTTAAGCAAAGTCGGATACATATTGTTAAAGTTCGTTAGAATTCGCAAAGAGGTCCAAAATTAACTTGGGAACGTGAGGATCAGATTAAGAAAAAGTACCCTCATCTCTTTACAAGTAAGGACGAAGTGAGTAAAGCGAATAAGTCGAGCTGAGCACCGGGATGGCGCTCCCTAAAGGAGGGGAGAATGTAACAACCCGAGTTTCAGGTCAACATCTATCCCAAGCTAAGATAATTATTTTTGCTACATAAATAGTTATAGTTGTTTATACTATATGAGGTTTGATAGAAAATTCCACTTATAGGGTAATTTCAATCCGTGGTTGAGTTTCTAATTGTTTTAGCATATAAGAAAGTCAAAAAAACGTATTTTGTTGCTCCGAGAGCGTAAATATGTTATTTTCGTATTTTACAACGTTTCCCCTAGTTTTTGTAAAAACTGTGTTTACAGGTCGTGTTTTACGAGGTTCAACGATTTATTAGACGTTTTAAAGTAAAATTAGTGGGACGGATTTAATATATTTACAAACGCGGTGTGACCCGAGTCTTTGGCCGATTTTAAATAAAAGAAATGTTACTTTGTACTAACTTTAAAAGAGATTGAGAACGGAGGGACCTAAATTGCCAATTTGCCAAACTTTCATTCTATAAATAGGACCTCAATACTTCCATATTTTTCTTTTATCAAAATTGGTTTTCTTTCTCTTCATTGTTGCTCTCCACGACCGGCCACAAGAAAACACCACCACCGCCACTTTATTTTTGACATGCAATACAATCAATTTATACCATCTTAATCCTTGTTTCAAGAGCTACAAATCCCACTATAAAAACCTTACATGCACTAAGTTTCAAAGAAGTTAGATTTTGGGTCAAGTTCTTGTGATTTTGATCTAAAAGGAAGGTCACTAGTTGCTAGATAAGTGTTATTGTGAGTTGGTTGTGTTGAAAAAGGTTTTGGTTTGTGGTTTGGGTTGCTTGTCCGTACGATTCAACAAAGGGGGAAACTAAATTGATTTTTGTTCTGGCTTTGTGAGCACTTATTTATGTTTATGTGTTGATTTAATTTGATGTTATTACATATATATGGTTATTACTAGATGATTCAAGTGCAAAATTAATTTGAAAGTATTTCGAGTATGAGCATGTGTTTGATAGTTTTGGTACATATTTTTACGATACTTAAACATGTTGGGATAGTTAGAATTTGATGAAAATATGATTTGGTATGACTTTGGGTTGACCAAGTTTGACCGTGGCGTGTCGAGAAATTTTTGAAATCTATTTTAGGCTTTTGATAATGACAAAGGATGTTCTAAGGTCTGTTTTGATATAAGGTGGGCCTTGTAACTCCTAAAAACGAACGTTTTACGGCCGAGTCAAGTTTGGTTATTTTTGGGGTAAAAAGTCAATTACGAAGTTTGACTTTTGAAAGTCAAACTTGCGTAAACTTTTGAATAAAGACTATAATGAGCAAAGGTTTCGTAATATTAGTTAAATTGTAATGAAATATGAAGTTCGGATTATATTATCCTTACTTTCGGCAAGCTTTCTAAAAATGGAAACTTTATGGAAAACGTTATATTATTGTTAAGTGCGTCAAAGTGAATTGTTTTGCGTCGCACTTGGAGATTATAGTATATGATTGTATATACGTAATAGTAATAAGTATTATAGTAATATTATCACCTTATATATTTATATATTATATATAATATTTATATATTATATATTTTATATTGCAAGTATGCATTATATGAAATATTATACTTTTAGTTACGTACCGCCATATATGTATTATATAGGTCGCGGTTAAGATGTGAAGCAAGTACGCTTGTTGAGTTGATTGATTTGGATCTTTTGATTAAGGTGAGTTCATAGCCTCGCTTTTGAACTGTTTTAAATGTTTTTAAACCCGCGAGGGGGATACATGTTTGTTTTATAAATCGAACACATATGATTTTATGGTATGCTGGACCCGATTATGAGATTGTTTCCGCATAAGTAGCTATTGTCGAAGTCCCTTATTTCATGAACCGTTAATTGCCTTGTGAGGTGAACGCTAATGCATTAAATAGATCTATTGGGTTTGACAGCCCTGTCCGGGGTATGAATCCGACGGTGAACACCCTGTCAAACGGACATTTTGTATTTAGAAGATAGTAGGTATATGACAATAATACCTTGTTTTGGGGCACTTTAACATATGAAATGCCATATGTATTGTTAACGTTCGGTGTCATGAGCTTATTGCGTGAAAGAAAAGAAGTTGCTATACATTGCATTCGTTGCTTTGTTTTCCCGAGAACTAATTATGTGTTCAAAGATTATTGCTTACTGATTACTTTAAACTCTATGAATTTCACTCAACTTGTTGTTGACGTTTTAAACATGTTTTATCCCAGGTAACCAAGGTTGAAGGCAACAATGGCGTGGAGGTGTCGTTCGTGTGATGGATTTTATGGAAAGACTACTTGTGTGTTCCAGTCGTTCAAAAACAATGTCTTAAGTTGTGTTAAAACAATGTCTTTTAATTGAAACAATTGTCTTTCAATGATTGTTATAGACGGTGGTTGCAATTATGTGGGGACCTAAACGCATTTTAACTCTGATTAATAATGGAACACATGTTTGTCAAACGTCTCATTTGGGTCGTTTTCTATTATCTTGGTAAATGGTGCTATTTAGTAACATCTAATTGCAAATTTCCACTGCACAACCTAATGTACGTTAGGTGGGGTGTTACAATTTTATATTTTGGTTTTTAACATTAGATCTAACCCTTAGGAGTAGTATTAATTAGATTAGTGTATATTCTTGTATATTCTGTATATTTTTGTATGTGTGTTAGTATAATTGTTTGCGTATCAATACACTATTCTGGTCGATAACTCGATACGGCGTATCCACTTCCATCGGATACGGCGTATCCAACTTTCTGTCCAATACAGCGTATTCATTCAACTGATTAATACGGTGTATTCACCTCTATTGAATACGGTGTATCAATTATCTGAAACAGACGCAGAATTTTAGTTTTCATATTTGATTTCCGCGCCAAATTTTTTCTATTTTTCTTCAGAGCAAATCCTGCTGATATTTTTACCTTTGTTACAGATAATTCTTATCAGAGATAGTTGATTGAAGAAGGAACTACAAGAAGTCTTGGCTGAACCGATTCCAAATGAAATCATAGAAAAAGCTCAATTTGAATCAGATCTTTCTATCACTAATAACGATATAAACATTGAACTCAGCAAGGAATTTTTGGAGGAACTACAAATGAATGCATACCACGGATGGATTGATGAAGACGTGATGGACCACATCACTAAGGTACTTGAAATGATTGATTTAATCTACATTCCTGGTGTGGGATCCCCATCAACTACGAATGAAAATCTTTCCTCTCTCGCTGCTGATAACGCAAAACAATGGTGGATAAACGAGGGGAAAGGAAAAATCACCGTTTGGGAAGAACTTGTTGAGAAATTTTTCTGTAAATTTTATCCCGAATCATAAGATGGAGAAGAAGAAATGTTGGACAAAGGAGACAACTTGGGAATTGATCCACTTGAATTCATATCGCGAATAAATTCATCATTTGATAAACATATGAAAATAGATGGAATAACTAAAAAAAGTATTGTTCCATGCTTGGATGAACGGGAGTTGGAATAAGAGACGAATGGATGACAGCATCTTGAGTAATAACAATACTACTACTAACTCGTTCTTCATACCTTATCTGATAACACGTGGAAAAAGCGACACCAAAAAAGAAAATAAACAAAGTCAGACGAAGCGTAAATATAGCAATACATCCAAATCTATTGATGAACAACCTCACAAAAGAATGTGCAAAGCAGAAAAGTTTGAAGCTATTCAGTACTCGCTTGAACCTAACAAAGAATATATTGCTATAAGAAGATGTGAATATGATATTTGGGAGAGAAACGACGATAATATGTCCAAAATCTACCAAGATATTTTTCAGAAAAAGGACAACGGATGGAAGGTGACGCGCACCAAATACATGTGAAAGGAGAAGCTGAAGAAAAGTCTAACTTAAAGAATTCGCTGTAAACAAAAGTGCTTCTCGGGAGACTGATAGCCGTGTTTTTAGTGAAGTGATGGTCATTATCAATCCCGAGCCATGTATAAGTAAAACGTAGTTTACGGGAAATTTATTTAAGCTAATAGGGCCTAGTTGTCAGGCTTAAAGCCCATTCTTAGCTTGGTCCGGCCTAAATGACACATAAGAAAGCCTAAGAAAGTAGGATTCAACGAAAGACTTGCTTCACCTAAGCCTAGTAAACCTAGATCTTGCCTTAAGTGGTCACCAACTGGAAGACTTTTTGACCTTAAAAGAAAAATAATCGCATCCAGTGAATCTGAGAGTCAATCTGGCTGCTCTAATGGTGATAATGCATGTACTTCTAACCCTCCGGAACCTACAATCAAACGGTTTCCAAATTCTACTTCTTTTCTTGGCAGGTTATCCAAATTTGTTTATGGTGCGTCGACTCGGGTTGTTCCAAGCATATGACCGGGAATCTAAAGCTTCTCATCAATTTCGTCTGGAAGTTTTTGGGAACTGTTCGCTTTGGAAATGATCATGTTGCTGCAATTCTGGGTTTTGGTGATCTTCAATGGGGAAATATTTTGATCACCAGGGTTTATTTCGTTGAGGGCTTGGGGCACAACCTGTTCTCGGTTGGGCAGTTTTGTGATTCAGATTTAGAGGTCGCTTTCAGAAGAAACACATGTTTCATCAGAAACTTAGAAGGAGTTGATTTGTTAAAAGGAAATCGCACAACAAACCTTTACACCATCAATCTCCATGAAATGGCCTCTGCTTCTCCAATTTGCCTCATGGCTCGTGCTACTTCTACCAAGTCATGGTTATGGCATCAACGTTTATCCCACCTCAATTTTGACACCATAAATGACCTTGCCAAAAACGATCTTGTCACCGGTCTTCCAAAATTCAAATATCATAAAGAACATCTTTGTCCCTCATGTGAGCAAGGAAAAAGCAAAAGGGCATCTCACCCACCCAAACCAGTTCCAAATTCTAAGCAGAGGTTACACCTTCTTCATATGGATTTGTGTGGTCCAATGAGAATTGCCAGCATAAATGGAAAGTAGTATGTATTGGTCATTATGGATGATTACTCTCGTTATACTTGGGTACACTTTCTCAGATCAAAAGATAAAGCACCAGAAGTGATTAAAACCTTCCTGAAGAGAATCAATGTCCTTCTTTAATCTCCTGTCATCATCATAAGAACCGACAATGGCACAGAATTCAAAAATCAAATTCTTAAAGAATACTTTGATAGTGTTGGCATCTCACCAAGCGTCTTCTATCAGAACACCTCAACAAAATGGAGTAGTGAAATGAAGAAATCAGACGTTAGTAGAGGCTGCTAAAACAATGTTGATTTTCTCTCGTGCACTGTTATTCTTATGGGCTGAAGCGATTTCTACTGCGTGCTACACTCAAAACCGTTCCATCGTTCACCGTCGATTTAACAAAACACCATACGAGCTCATTAACGGTAGAAAACCATATATCTCCTTTCTACATGTATTCGGGGCTCTCTGTTATCCCAAGAATGATCGTGAAGATATTGGAAAGCTTGGTGCAAAAGGTGATATTGGCTTTTTCATTGGTTATTCTGCTGATTCCTATGCTTATAGAGTTTACAACTGAAGGACAAAGAAAATCATGGAGATAATGAATGTGACATTTGATGAGCTTTCAGCCATGGCTTTTGAACAAAGCAGATCAAAACTCGGGCTTCAAAGCATGACTTCTGGACAAATTAGTTCAGGACTCGATCTTACTTATGCTCCGTCAACAATAACTACTCAACAACCAACTGAAGATGAATTGGATTTACTGTTCGAAGCTATGCATGATGATTACATTGGTGGTCAACCGTCAGCTGCTCCAAGAAGTACTCTAGCTGCTCAAGCACCTCAAGTTCTTCAGACTCCAACGGCAACTACAACAACAGCAGACACCGCACCGACACCAACAAATTCATCCTCTCAAGCAACAAATATTCCAAACATTTCACAGGATGTTGACGAGCTCGAAACACAACAACAACATGCTCAGCAACAAGAAAATCAAGCTCCAATCCAACCCGAAACAGTCATATAAACATTTAAAGTTTTGAATGCTCAAGAGAAGTACTAAGAAAAATGATGGTAAATAAGATATATCTCACATATTTTCCTGTTGAGCATAATTTTTCAAGATATTTTCAAAAATAAAATTTCAAATTCTTTCAAAATTGTGTGCTCAACAAACTCCCACTCCAAGTTTTCACTCTATTCTAATTGAGGGGGAGTATAATAATATGATTCATTCTGCAGGCACTCCTGTTCTCCCAAGACTTAGTTAGGCTTATGTGAATTCCAGACATTAACTTGTTTTAATTCACTAATTGTCAAAAATTGTAAACACATATGCAATTTTTGAGGGGGAGAATAGTGATTAAAATGTGATTAATAATGGATACGATCTTCAATCTATAAGTGTGTTCCCAAACCTCGCATGTGCAAAACTCTTTCATAATATGGTGCATATGTGTAGGGGGAGCTTTTTGGTAACTGTCAAAACACTCAATGTGTCTTAAATGATTTCTCAGACACGTTGATTGATTTTTTATCAAATGGTTTTATGGATCTTCATGGCAATACACAAAGACCGACCAACTGTTGTTTCTCAAGGAGTCATAAGGCGGTTAAGGTTAGGTATATTCGTTCTATGATCAGCCAGGACCTGAGGGTACTACCCAGGAATATCATTTGATAGAGTAGAAGTTCTAGGTATGATTGAAAAAAAAAGGAGTAAAGTGAGTATATGGGAAATAGTGCCGGCTGTAGATGGAGTAGTACTGGAACAAAACTAATAAGGTACTAGTCATTGAAGTCTCGGTATGTAAAGCACTGAAGGGGTTGAAGAATGAAAAAGAATTTTAAGGATAAAGGGTGAAAAGAAAGAAGCCCTCCAGTTTAACTCTTTTGGCAATAAAATTGAGTCAATTCTAAGCTATTCGGTAATCACAAGATGATTCGTGATATTAAAGACTGTAACATGGACCCTAGTGAAGCTTATGCTTTTCCCTCCACTAGCACCATCGGAATCTCTCATAAAGTTTTCTTTTTCATTTCTCTCGAAGTGCATTATGTTTCTATCGGACTTTCTCATTTCGAGATCGTTGATATTGAAGAAGGTGGTAGTCCGATCAGCGTCGATAAACCAAATAACTAAGGTGCACTTTATTGAGTCTAGGCCTACGAGATCCTTCTCATTAATCTCCACTAGGACACTTTTCCAATATACAAAATGTGTACATACTTAGACAATATTGGTATCACAAATAAGTCCTAGCTTGTTCCTTATGTATTTGCAGATACATCAAGTGATATTTTAGTATTACTGTGGGATGGAAAATCCTTCTTGAGCCTAGCATCAAACAAGCTCTGGGTTGTGGTGACTTGCGAGTTTCTAAAATTGAATCAAGACTTGTGTCATACTAGATATCGATTTTGGTCCTGTATATGAATTGATTGACTCAATCGATAGATAGAAACTAGCTGATTCACTCTTAACTGTGTTGTTGCTTTGAGCGTTCTGGTTTTTTATGTGAGGTATTGGAACAAGCAGTTCGTGGTAATCTAATGGCATGCGGTTTAGTGGAACTAATACTTTAAGATGGAAGCTCCTGTCTAAGGAGGGTCTTTTAAATTTGGACTACTGACGCACGGTTTTCAGTATTTTTATGTGGTGCTCCAGTACCGGAGGGTAATGTAACGAACTCATGATAGAACAAAGCCATATTCGTCTATATCTGCTGTTTATCACTAACATCAATTTTCAGGTATAAGTGACAGCGTTACAACCTCATTCCAGCAGAGTCAAGATTCAAGACCTCATGCTCAATCGACAAAGATATTACATGATGATAGCTCAAACTATCAAAGTCTTCCGTAATCTCTGATGTACAAGCACTTCCTCAAAAGAACATTTTTGACAAGATTGTCGGACAATAACAAAGATATATCTTACAATTGGATCAAGTGCTACTCCTTCCATGATGTGGTATAATTAATCATGTTAAAAGAAAATGTTGAGGGAGATTGTTAGCAAGCTTTCAAGACCATGAGCATGAGGGTGGAGACACAAGATCGCAAAGTGGCGTAAAGATTCAAGGATAAAGATTCAGAGATCTCAGTAGCCAAGACAAATCAAGGCCAGAGACCACGATATTAGTATTTTGTCAAAGAATATCAAGTTAAAGATCAAGATCCAAGATCACAAGCATGCAAAAGGAACTTCAAAAGAATTCCTAAGAACACAAGGCTCCAAGACTCAAGACGTCACAAGAAGGGTCCACAATTGAATGACCACCCCTTAAGGGGAGATTGTTAGCTGTGTTTTTAGTGAAGTGATGGTCATTATCAATCTCGAGCCTTGTATAAGTAAAACGTAGTTTACGGGAAATTCACTTAAGCTAATAGGGCCTAGTTGTCGGGCTTAAATCCCATTGTTAGCTTGGTTTGGCCCAAATGACACATAAGAAAGCCCACAAGGCTTGTCCACTCTATGTACTATTTAAGCCCTCTCCAAGTGTGGAGAGGGTGTTGCTTCTCATTTTTTCTAGTGCAAGTAACCATCTTTATTTTCTCTCTTTGTCTCTCTCTAGTTATTTCTCTCTCTAAAATCTCTTATCTTATTTTGTGTTTTTGGTGATGAAATGATATCATCTTACAGAGACAACCCAGAATGTTATTTAAATTTTATCGAGTCCGTCTTCCCAGACATTAATACGGCATATCCGCTCCGTACCATACGGCATATTGATTATCTAGACGCTATCAGTTTTTATTTTTTTATGCACTTTAAAAACATTATTGTCAGTTCTGGCAATATGGCGTATTCATGCACATGATATGGCGTATTCACCAGACTGACCCGTATTTAGTTTATTTAGTTTAAATTAACCGTAGGTACCAAGATAAGAATGCACGTTTTTCCTATTTTTTACACAGGACCTCGTGAAAGAAATATCGACGAATATTGGTGGAGAATTTACAAATCTAGAGATCTTGAAGTGTTGGAGTCTTGAAACCTCAAGACGGCTATTCAACACGAATTCTTGCTCAATAAAACTTTATGGAGAATCTACGAGAAAAATATCAAAAGGGGTTTCTCATTCTAATTCTTTTTAATTTCCCGTTTTTTATTGTTTTATCTATACAACGAGGACGTTGTATAATTCAAGTGGGGGGATGGGAATCAAAATGTTTACTTGTCTATTTTTCCACACTAAAATTGCTGAACTATGCTCAAATTTTTTTTTTCAAGGCATACTTTTATTTTGGGAGTCGTTTCCATTAAAGATTTGATTGCATTATATTTTGGGGATATATTTGTTATGGACTAAAATCTTTGTATTTTGAACAATGAACAAGTGAAGTTTCGGACTTATGTACAACAATTTATTAAATCCAATGTATCAGTTTTCAATGACTTTTAAATGGTCATTCTTATATATATCTTGTGCTATTGATCTATGAAGTACCACCCCCAGACCCATATTCTGCTGCGAACTAATTTGGGGGTGTTACAATGTTGCTTATTAACTAACTACACCGGTTAGTTAACCCCTATATAAACCCTTTTATTTACTCTCACTTTAAGAGTAAGATACCTCTAGAACAACCCGTAGAGCCAATCCTTTATAAAATACACCAATTAATTGTTTCGTTACACCTTTACACCTTAGCCTACCTTGTTAGATTAAGTTTATTTTATAGTTGCTAGTTGCTTAAAGTGTAAAGTTTGGATTTCCCGAGTCTTGTGTCAAAATTTTCTATCTTTGGTACGGTTGGAAGAAATTTGCACATTGCAAATGGGAATGTATATTATAGTCAAACTCATGTATTTTTACTACCATCGCAATTAATGATACGTCCGAAGAACGAAGAATTATCGAAGGAATTATCCGGAATTATTATAAACGTGAGGATGGTGAAACTACACCGAGTTTCGTAGCATAGTGTTATAAAAAAATCAAAAAAATTAGAAAAATCACAACAAAAAAGAGAAGGAAAGTTTGAAGATAATCGTTTCGTAACTACCGAAGAAATTACATGAATGATCGATTATTCGTTGATACAATCGACGATGTAGAGTATTGTATAAAGTAAAAGATATCGCTACTTACCTTGTAAAGTATGTAAAGTATGGGATGATTGGGAAGTTGACCGTTACGAGAACGCCAAGTTAGGTTGTTGTTTTTTATCTATGATCAAGACGTTGTAAATAGTTGTGCCTTTATCATGGTAACAGTCGGGAAAAAGTGTCTAGCAACTTGTATTTTAGACTTAATCTATTTGTTTCATAACTTTTATTTAACAACAATTTAATTCCCTTTCCTAATCATTAACCATGAGTTTTACGCGAATGAGGATGTGATCGATCGTGCATGTGTGAGCAGTCACATGTGTCTATCCCGTCGTTACGGGTGTGTATGTGTGGTCTTTGTCGCCCTTCTGGAATATTGGTATCGATAAAGATTAGTTAGAGTAATCAACCCTAAGCCTTTACGGAACCATGTAGATTCATGTCTCAGCTGCCTTGTTAGGTTTACGAACTTTTGAATAGAAAAGTTTTTAGAAAGTCCCCTGTCCCCTAATACCCTAAATCACCATTCTGATACATGTCCTACAAACGATCGATTATAATGCGGCGTCATGAGGATGTGATCCTAAAACACCAATGTCTATTTCCGTCGTTTAATGGCATCGTAGTGTGTCTTTCTAGCCTGACTGCTTGATTGGAAATTGTTATGTGTCCTGGTGCGACAAGATTGTGTAAGATGATTCAGTGCCGGAGTTCAGCACCCTTATTCATCAATATAAACCTCCAAGTATCGCTCTACCACTTAACATAAACTTGTTACTCCTTAGCTTTAGCTCTCAGTGGAGATGTGTATCCTTGGCCAAGGCTTATGATCAGAATTACTCGTGTCACGAACAACACCCGAGCAATTGAGCGATATTTGTTGTTAAAATTGCCTACCCACATAAGACGCTGTAGGAGAATCGATGTTTGAGTTGTTGATATCTTCTGATTTAGTGAGGTTCTTGGTTTGTGTACTTGTTAATAAGATTCGACTCTTAAATGGTTTAACGGAAAATGTCTTAGGTCGATACATTTTTATTAGGAACTTCATAAAGGCTACTTAAGGATCAAGTATGAAATCATGTGGGGGGTATTTGACATGAGCATCTCAAGAATAACAGCGTACTAATTTTTATCAAGCGTTCTCAGTTAGTGTATCCATGTATTCAACCATTTTGTATACTAATCATGTATGTGTCACTAAAGAATGCTTACTCTTAAATCGCCTTTGATATTTAAGAAGATTTGCCCAGTCATATTATTGATGTACCTTGGCGAATAAAACGTCTCTTTTGAGGTCGTTTTCTGTGACTTGTGCGTTTGGACTATGAAGTAGCACCCCAATGTTACCTTTCCGCTGCGACCAGATTTTGGGGGTGTTACATTAATGGTTCCTTTGAGGTACCGAAAGACCAGTTTAACCGCAGTTAAGTGCTTTACAGTAGGCTTTGCCTGATGATGACATCAAATAACGTCTATTTTATAGCATCATTTATCCAATGTAATTAACCCATTTTGTATAATTATTGCAAAGAATTGTTACTTAATCGTTTACATTTGAGAATTATAGTCATTATGAAGTACTTGGTGAATATTAGCAAAAGGCGCGCATTATGGAGCTTAAACAAAGATATTTTAAAGATTACTATTCTGACAACCAATACGCCGTATCCATCGAGGAAGATACGGCGTATTCGTGCCTACACTCACCAAAGACCACAAAAGAAACAAGTCCAATACGCCGTATCCAGGAAAGGCAATACGTCGTATTCAAGCTATATGGGAATAAAATATTCTGGAAGATATCAAATGTGGTCCCTACTCCAAGAAACTCCAATACGCCGTATCCAATCCTTTGGATACGCCATATCGAACCGACTTCCAGATAATATATATAGAAAACTCAAAAACGAGTTTTAAGGGTGCTAAATCATATTCTCAATACCTAAACCACAAAAGTTGATTTTTAGAGGAGAAAAAGAACAGAAGAGGCCTTGCAACGCATTCCAATCCATAGAAGACAACGTGTAATTTCTTATACTTTTGTAATCGTTCAGTTTTTGGTATCATTCGTTAACTCAGTTAGTTTACCTTGGCTAAAACAATTACTCTTGTATTAATTATGATGTTTGAAGGCTAATACCTACGGGTATTAGCGATTATTATGAAGATACGAATGTTTGGTTTTTTTTGTATCTCATTTGCTTAATTTATCATTGCATGCTTGTTTATGTTTATTAATTCATACTTGTTTACGTGCTTTTGTATGCGACCTATCATTCAACTGGATCTAGTGATACGGACCAAGTAATCTAGATTCTAGGATAACTCTCCATATAGTAATTTATACATCTAGAATCATAGGATCACAAATATTGTCCTTCTAAAATCGTGATAAAGATACGCTTCTGGGTTAACTAGTTAACAGAAATTACCTTTGGTTTATTGAACATGTTGACTAGTAGGTGAATCAAGATAATTAAACAAGTAATGTTCTGATTCCATGGATAGTTAGACAAATGGACTACTAGTGTATAAATTGCCTTTAAGTAGTAAGTAGATAAAGTCTCTATGAGCTAGGGCTTAACAAGATCACCATTGCTCGACTGCTCTTTTATCTTCTGTTAATTTGCTTGCATGGGTTAAAGTGTCTTGAATTGATTGTAGTTACCAACAAACCTGTGCCAGTCTCTTAGGCTGAAACCCCCCTTTTACCTGTTAGAATTAGGATTAGTACTAACATAGGATTAACATAGGTTTGATTTAGATTAGATAACCAAAAAATGATGGCTAGTATAGTTTTCTATCATAAGGCTCGACCACTCTTTTATCTTCTGTTAATTTTCTTGCGTGGGTTAAAGTTTCTTGAATTAATTGTAGTTACCAACCAAACCCGTGCCAGTCTCTCAAGCTGAAAACCCCCCTTTTACCTGTTAGAATTAGGATTAGAACTAACATAGGATTATCATAGGTTTGACTTAGATTAGAATTAACTTAGATTAGATAACCAAAATATTAATAAATTGAGAGATTTAACCTCGCTTCAAGTGTTCGACACCCTACTTACCACGGATCTACCACCGACCGGGTACACTGCCCGTTAAAGTGTTGTTTTTGGTTAAGTCGGCAAAATATAAATTTAAACTTGAATCATAAAAATACATACCATACAACGACACATCACCCTCAACACCACCAAAACCCAAGGATCAATGATAGGCAATAAGGATATCCGATAAAACTATAATTAAACAGGAAACTATAAGCATGACAACAGTAAATGCATGGCTAGGCCAACGCTTGAAGTGCTTAGCCGCTCATAGCAACAATACCACAAGAATTAATGAAAGAAAACATGGATTGAGAACTCATAATTCTTACAGGAAGCATTTTGAATGATTAAATACAAAATTTAAGCGAAGTTATGTCTCCTTTAGACTTTTGGTGGAATTCTTTGAGCTATGGAAGCCTTTGTCGCCCCTTGATGCTGTGGAAGAAGGGTTGATGTCGAATGATCTGAATGGGGCCTCTATTTATAGGTTTCAAATATGTTATGGCGTAACCTATATAGGGTGTTACACCCTAATGTGCTGACGCAGGCTTTCCAAATAATAGGCTTAAATATGTTACAACATAACTTAAACGACCATGTTACGCCGTAACACTGACTAGGATGAGTTAGGATTCCATAAACACCAATGTTACGGTGTAAACCTTATGAGTGGTTACACTGTAATGTTGCTGATGACACGACTTGCCTCGAATAGGTTATGGCGTAACACTATCGAGGTGGTTACGCCGTAACTTCTCTTGAGAATATGTATTTCTTTTACTTTCTTGTCCATTTCTCGTGTTTCTTGCCAAATACTTACGATTTTTCCTGAAAACAACAAAATAAGTGATTAAGTATCATATTCAGGTATTTATAAGACATTTGCAAGCATTTCAATGAAGATTTTGATACTAAAAAGTATCAAATATTTGATGTTATCAAATATCCCTCCACTTGACTTCTACTTGCCCTCAAGTCTGTTAGAACAATTTATAAAAAGATTTCCCTGATTTAATTCAAAGAAATGAATTCATAAAAGACTTATGCTAGAAAACATCAAAGCCGAACACCTCACGAAAAGGGGATCAAAAATCACTCAACTCTTAACTAGTCTAAGTGTTTCATTTTTAGGGTGATCGCTCAACTGCATAGTCATAGCATGTATTCTATCATAAGCTTGGAAAGTACATAAATCTGCACCAGTTAGAATTAGGGTCTAAACAATTCTTAAAGGCAACATGGGTGACACACACAGGCTTAAAGGGTGATGGACTCTTTCTGATACCACTGATCCAGAAAAGGCGACAAAACCACACGTGCTTAACCAAATCCATGGATAAGACACATGTAATTGCTCTATCCTTAACTCGAGCAGGCTAAAGGCTAGAATCACAAAAGGGTCAAGATAGACATGGGATACACATTTAATTGTTGTTAAGATAAAAACACAAAACAATTAGTCATATATAATCTAAGGTGGTCATAACCAGCTACTGTCCATCCATAGTCCAAGTCTTCAAGTGCGAAAACCTGATCATATCTTCCTAATGGGTTAACTAATAATGAGATCTTGCAGAGCATACTAACCCATTCTTCAACAACATCGGATGGCTTATAGTTGCACCATCCTAAAATTACTAGATGGCTTATAGTTGCACCATCTTTACACTTGGTTGGTTTTATAACACGTAACCAACCTGAACAATAAAAGGAGCTTATTCACACATTTTTTTATTATTTTTTATTTTTCACAATACTCTTGTAACATAACACATCCCCATACTTAAGATAGAAAGTATCGAAAGTGATAATATCGAGGGGTCTTCCATGATCATAGTAATATATCTTTGACGAAAATGCCAATCTTCAAAACTATTTCCCTGAACAATGGATGTAGGTAGCCAAAAATTCCAACACAAGAGGCGAAATGGTGTAATGAAACATATAATATAGGGTGAAAACACAGTTTGGCTCAACAAGGGTGATCTAGGGGTATCTTGTACTGATAATGAGTGCAACAAAAGGGTTTTATCATGGGAGGTCGACTAGTGAATGTAACAAGTTGACAAACTCACATTTATACACATATGGGCTTATTTGGGTGGATTCCTAAATGTTTCCTTCTTGAACCATCTATTCATGCTAATCAATTAGGTCTCGAAATGATGTACATGCCAAGTTCTAAAGTCTACCATACTACCGGCACACTTAATATTTTGGTGGATTTTTAGTATCATGGATGAAAACGGATCATCGGGCTTAAACCTCACCAAGTAATAATAAAGGGTAATGTGCATTCGGCAAAGATTAATTCTAGTTAAGTTAAGAAAAACATGTCAAAAATTTTAAAATTGACATCATTTTTCAAAGAAAACTAGAAAATCGAAGGCAAGCTTTAGTCAAGTGATAATTCTACTCCCATCCCCCTACTTGATTTGTACAATGTCCCTATTGTACATTAAGGAAATGAAATATAAAAGAGTAGAATTAGAACAAGAAACTCCCCTGAGTGTTGCTCTTGGTCATAAAATGAAGATGGCAAAAGAAGAACTCCTGACAAACTTGAGCAAACTCAATATCCCCTAAGATCACTTAAACAAACAAAATGCATTAAAAACAATATACATGAAATACAATCCTAACTCACTTTCATAGGAATCACGGTGGCATTTAGCATATGCAACAAGCCTTTTAAACCACTTGGTGGCCCAAGTGGACGAGTGAAGTCTCGTGGAGGTTTCCAAAGAACATACCCACAAAGTTCATTTACTTATACACGGTTTGGAAATGTTTCAAACTTGATTTGTAAGTATTTAAGAAAGAGGTTATGGCGTAACCCCGGTGGTTACGCCATAACTGTGTGATACTTTTAAATTTTTTGTTTGAGATGTTACGGCGTAACCATGAAAGGGCATACACCGTAATTGAAGGGTTACAGCGTAAACATAAGTATTACGCCGTAACTGCTGCTTCAGCAGCTACATTTACCACACAATTATGGGTCGATCCGGTCTTGGTTTTTAACTCCTTGCTGCTGGAACCTACAAAATTAAGTGAGAAACATACAAACCAACTAAAATGCAGAAAATGAAATATAAAAGACGGGTTGTCTCTCGACAAGCACTTTTGTTTATTAACGAGTCTTTAAGTTAGACTTATGCCCATTCTACGTTTCTTTATAGGCATCCTCTTCTAACTCTTTTTGGATCATTTCTCTGATGTCACACCCCGACTAAGGTAGAAACATGAGGCGTGACAGATGATTGATCATCATAGCACAAGATAACAATATAGAGAAAACTAAAATGCATATCATAAGAGTGTCAAGACGTCCTCCGACAAAAAGTATGAAACTTTAGTCAAGACAAGTCGAAGAACACAACACATAGTCTAAGTATTACTGTAGAATAGCTATAATCACTTAACACATACATGAAATATTTAGCAAGAAATGTTAGATAGAGAAAGACTTTGGGAGGAAGGTCTTAGTGAGAGAAAGATGAGAGAGAAAATACTTGTTGAACTATATGAGAAATAAAACCAACCAACCAACCACCTCTCCAAGGCATGGAGAGGTGTATATATATACTTACAAGGGGCGGATGGGCCTTGGTTTAATAGACTTATCCATGGGCCTTGGTCTAACTACCTAAGTAAGTTTCCAAATATTAACTTGATGGGCTAACTACCGATATCTATGAAGTGACCAAGACTTTTCTAGGAATTTCGTATTCCTGACAATATCCCCCTAAGGGAGGTCACTTCATGTTACAAAAACTTAAACCTAGCATACTATGCTGAGTCTTCATTCTTGTGCTTGCAGACTTGAATTTCTTTCTTTTCTTCTTCTTGGAATAAGTTACAGTGACCTTGACTTTTAGGCTGGAGCACATTCCTTTGACTTTAACTTGTATGTGATCCTTAAGCTTCTTAAGATCATCATCCAATCATAATCTCTATTCGTCATCTTATGATCTTTTGCCATCTTGTGATATTGTGACTTCTAGACTGACATGCTCATACCTTTCTTGATATGTTATCTTGAAAAGCTTTAATATTGCATCTTTCTTGAGGTTCTTTAACTATAACACTTTGTCACTTTGAGAAAGACGTTCAATATCAGAGTGACAAAAACTTCTTTGAAATTCTTTAAATTTAATACTTTTTCACTTCAAGAAAGACGTACGGTATCAAAAAAGTTAGCGGAAGTCTTGAATATACTTAAGCTTTCATTGAGCTTTAGTTTTGCCGTCAGTGATGAGCAAGTTGCTATGAATCTTGTGAGTCAGCTAGAATCTGGTACCTTCACCTCCATCTTTAAGTATCCTGCATTAAAACAATTAGCAATAAAGCAGGGGGATGAATATGGTTTTGTTATTCGCCCATGTTTGGTTAGAGTAACCTTCGAATTCATGAGGATCGACCTGTGATCAGGTAGATTCAATTTAAGAAGAATCTCCTTGACAGATTTCCGAGCTTAGTATAGAATCTTTCTAACACATATGCATTAGATTCATCAAACTCAGCATGTTCTCATTACCGAAACATCTCAAAGCAGACAACACGATAAGAGTAAACCAGTGAGTTACTATCTCACCGATTGAATAGAAAAATCAATTTGAAAAATCAATCGACGTGTCACTTGCTAAAGTGGTTTTGTGACACATCGAGAGTGTTAATCATTTCAAAATTCTGCATTAAATCGTCAATTTATATCCTGGGAACAATTTGATTCTTATAGAATCGCAAAACCATCGTTTCCTTTCCAGTTGTCACAGAGTTAGATTCATATAGATAACCACAAGTCACCTACCATGAGCTTGTTTGATGTTGGCTCAAGCAGGATTTCCATCTTCATTGTGAGTAATATCACTCGAATGTTTTGGCAAAATCACAAGGATAATGCGTAGGACTCTTAATATATATCTTGTTATTCACATCGTGTGACTTAGCAAGCATAATTTTTAAAGGTGTCCTAATGAGATTTATAGATGATCTCTTTTGGCTCTAGACTCAATAGTGCACTTTGGTTTTAGTGATCGGAGGCTGGAGCAGACTGCCACCTTTTCAATATCAACTAACTCGGAGTGAGAAAGTCGATAGAAATGCGTGTAATCTCCGTGAGAAATGAAACAAGAGTCTGTTGAGAGACCTTGTGTAGCTAGAGAGGGTTGTGCATAGCGTCACTGGGTCCATGACCGTCTTCAATGTCAGACAACAACTTAGTGTTTTAGACAATTTATGTATTGACCCGGTTTCCGCCTAAGTGTATGGAGGGCTTCTTTCTTTTTACCCTTTATCCTTACATTTATTTTTCATTCTTCAACCCCTTCAATGCTTACCGAGACTTCATAACTAACACCTTGTTGGGTTTATTCCAGTGCTAGCTCTATCTCAGTCGGCATTATTCCCGATTCTTACTTTTTCTCCTTTTGTATCATACCTAAAGACTTCTACACTATCTAGTGGATATCCTTGGGTAGATCCCTCCGGTTCTGGCTGGATCATGGGATTTGAATATCTATGCCTAACCACCTTATACCTCCATAAATTTAAGTACCTGGTCGGTCTTTTGGGTATTCCATCACAATAACATTGAAAATTTCAATCAAAGTGTTTGATATAAATATCAAAAGCTTTACACTTTAAAAGTTTTTCATCATCACACAAAAAAAGCTCCCCTTTAACATGTGCACCGTAATCGTAGTACATGCTAAGTGTAGAGTGCATTGAGTCCATTTTATATGATCACATTTCTGTACAAATTAGATTCAGTTTAATCATAGTTTAATCACATTTTCTCCCCTTATCCAAAATGTTAATCCCTTGATATTTTGGATATGAATTGATTAAACTTTCGGGGATAAAATGTTACACAATATCTAACAGATCATTTTAAATGCCTCCCCCTCAAATATGAGGGGATTATTGGTGTTTTGAGATGTGAATTTAAATTTTTGGAATTTTACTGAAGAAATTCTTGAAATTCATACTCAAACACTATATATGTCTAATTTTTAAGTCTACACTACACATTTATATATTTACAGATTATTATGTACGAGGTTTGACCTGAATGATGAGAACATCATATGATAGAATCATATGATTCTTTGTAGCAGCCGTAGGTCTCCTTCGTACAATCTCCCACCAACGAAATTTTCTAAGCTCCTCATTAACCTTCTTTCTTTCAAGAAGTTGTCAATCAGATCTTTCTTTGTCCAAGCACTCTTCGGCATTGCTTAACTTTCTTTCCAAGTTACGAAAGTCTTTGCTTCAAACTTCGAGTATGAAACAAATTTCGATACATATTAACTTGAGCTTGTGTGGTTTAGGTGATGTCCTTGTTGATGATTACCTTATCTTCCCCCTAAACCAGCAATCCCTATGTGTACCTCTTTTATCAAATATTTCTACTCATTTTAAGAATAAGCTTTGAGATTGACCGGTCGGGTAAAACATTAATTGAATCAGACAGAGCTCTTCTCACGTTTTAAATAATTATACTCCCCACACTTCCCCCTGGGGACTCAAATGATGCATACTGACTAATGACGAGATGACTCTTCCACCAGGTTATTGAAATAGTGCACCCGAAAGAAACAAAGAAAGGCCTAAAATTTAAAGAAGGTGACTTCAAAAGAAGGCCATAGACTCTATCAAGTATACATCTACTCCTTCCCCCTTACTGGTTTCGACACCTCGGAATCAGCAAAACCTTGTACGCACACATACTTGAGATCGTGTTTGAGGTATAACTAAGCTTAGATCTATCCCGTGAGAATAAACTTCAAGGCTTTAAAAACTAGTTGATTATTTCCAAACAATCCTAAGTCTTTTACAACTATGAGGTGTTGGCAATATTGATCGAATGTCGTTTAAAGCCTATACTCACTAGGTCTCATTTTTCAAACAAGTCCCTAAAGTTTGAAAAAAATGACATCTAAATCTTGAGTAGTTAAAATCCAGTGTAGTTAAAATCCATTAACTCCCATTAAATTGTGATCCGTCATTATTAAAAACTTTATCCGTTTATTTCGTGACTTAATTTGAAAGACCGTTTTAAAAGATTATTTGATGAAAATTGCTCCCCCTCAAATAATGACCCGTTTTCTATTTAAAGAGTTATAGTCATTGTTTGAGTGGTCGAATTGTTTTTGAAAAATCTTTTTGTGATTACTGAAAACACTGATTCATTGTGAAGACAACTTTTTACCAATAAAAATAAGATTTCTCTTATTTTGACAAATAAATGCACTGACATGTACACCTATTGTATATAGGAAGCACGGGTTGTGTTGCAAAGTAAACACAAGCCTTTGCATGGTCATAAAGTAGACCATGCCCGAGAAAATTAATTCCCGTTAAGAGGTCATATAACACCTCGTGTTTTAGGACAATGTACGACGTTAATAAAGTCACCATTTATTTTTAGTATTGTACGCGTTTGTTTTTAATGGAAATCGTTACGTTAAATCGCGTAAGCTAAAAATGATCAGTTAACGTAAACGGGCATCAAGCAAATTATTGTTTACGTCAAACGAGGGTTAAGCAATTATTTTAAGAATAATTATTAACGTTTCACAAGTTATTCTATCGGATACGTAAAAGTGTTTACGTTTCGCGATAAATGACAATTAGGTTTTCCCGGAAACCCTAAAAATTAACGTACGCTTCAACAAATACCTACGTTTTTATACAACGATCAAAGTTTATAAAACTTTAGGCATATGTATATATTTATACACATCTCATATGATTATACAAGATAACAAATACTTTACAAGATAACCAAGACTTTACAAGTAAACTTTTATATAAAAACAACACTTTACATTTTATAAAACTTTACTTACACTTTCTTTTTATAAAAATACACAAGTATACTAAAAAGAAATAAAGGAAAATAAGCTAGGAGCATCATCCCTAAACTTCATGGGATGATTCCCATTAGAAGGAACCAAGAGACCAAGACTTTAAGCCCTTGGTTCCCTCCTTTCTTGTCCCCTTGAACCCACGGCACACCCCCCCTCCCCTTTGATTTTTCTAGTCAAACTTTGCAACTAGAAATATCTACATACTCTTCCTATATATATACATGCATGCATAAGAGAAATAACTTACACTTATACACTTAACAAAATCTTTTCCTTTCTCCCTTTCTCTCCAAAACCCACGGCTAAATAAGCCATCCTAAGCAAACCATACAAAGTTTTTCTACAATCCATACAACCCTTTACACATCAATCCTAAGACACACTAAAGTGTTTACAAGCCTTGGATCATCATTTGCAAGGATTAAGGAAGAAAAGGGAAGATTAGGGTTTCAAACCTAATCTAGGGTTTATAAGCTTGTAAGCTTTGGTTTTGAGTCTAAACACGGGTTTAGAACTTGTTTCTCATCACATACATCCTCTCTAAGGTCTTCTTAATTCCTTTATACTTTTTATTATCATGATTTTATGTGTTACATGTTAATTATGGCTAAATCACCACTTAGGACTTTTTAATATGTAAAATGAGTTTTTACTAATGTCTATGAATTTATGCACTTTTTCTTATGTCATATTGTTATAAATATCATGGAAAAATGGATGTATAAGTATGTTAACATGTTGTTTAAGTATAAACATGTTTAGGTATAATTAGGGTTTATAAAGCTTATTTAATATGTTTCAAGTAAATGTGTATAAATAACTTGTTAATCATGGACAAATGAAAAATATATGGACTAATGGACATTAATATAAGTATCACATATGTTACATATAGTTATTAGGGTTTCTATAATAAACTACTAGTTGAAAAATACATAAAATAAGCTTTTTATAAAAAGTATACACTTGGATAATAAAGGGGTGTATAATTTCGACACTTAGACAGTAGGTTTTGACATTATATAAAAATAATACGTCTCATGACGATTCCAAAATGATAAGAAACTCGAAAAACCGATTTATAACGAAAAAGATACGTTAATTACGAGTTTACGACGATAAATACTTTTATAAAACTATTTTTATAAAATTTACTATTCATTACAGAAAGTTATGTTTTTAAAACATCTAATATATGATATAACTTTTAATTACGAGATCGTACTCGAAAGAATCGCTAAAAACGGAACTATAACGAATAAACTACGACGTTTACGATAATTAAAGTTTATAAAAGTAATTTTATAAACTATGAACAGTAAAAAGCACTATTCATCAGTGGGATTAACTTTATAAAATATAATACATCTTTTAATAACAAAGACGTACTCGAAGGAATCACTAAAATCGGGATTAAAACGAATAAGTTATTACGATTACAAGTTTACGCTAATTAAAACTAAAAACGACAAACTAGCTGTTGTGAACAGTAAAATTACTATTCACACCAGAATCTTAAAAACTTAAAAATGTAATATTTTGATCACTCGTCTTACTACGAAGACGTGGACGTAAGAAACGCGAGCAACGGACTTAAAACGACCAAATTAGGTCATTTTTACGAAAAGTATATTTATAAACGTTTTCACTTTATAAATATTATTTTACTAAAACGATTAGTCGGTGATTATGCTATATAGAATATTGAGTGGTTATCAAAGTGCTATAATACTAGGGAGTTTCATAATGAGGCCTCTTCGGATGGCGTATCGACGAGTTGTTGGATTTACGATTTAAAGTGTCCTAACTCCTCGTACGTCATGTCATGACCTCTTTAATTATGATAGCCCGAACGATAGTACGATGTAACAACTATAAGATTATATTCAATGTTATTAATTAAAGTACTCGGTACTTATACGACCTTAATTTAAATAGGTTGCATCTAAACGTTTTGCGTGACGTTTTATCTGTGATTATTTGGACTATCTGTACTCAAGGTGAGTTCATAGCCCCACTTTTACAGTTTTACTGATTTACTATTATTTGGGGTGAAAACATGCTTTGTTTTATAAATTGGACGCAAGTGTTTGTTTTAATATATTGATATGTGTTTGGCACTAGTAGCGCATAACCCTCCTGAGCCCATTTTCAATGATTGTCAATATGCATATATGTAGTTGTTAAATTTCATTATGTGAGCGCGAATGTTATAAATAGATCTATTAGGATTAACCTCCCCGTTTGGGTGATTAGCTATCACTAGAGATACGAACGATCTGACCATTGGCTGACTTGGATGTTGCGGTGTACAACATCTCGATACCGGGCAAAAATAAACTGCCTAACTTAAAATAGCATAACTATAGGTTGAGCTTCAGTGTCATGAGCTTAGTGCAACAGTAATCTGGTTTTGTGATTGTTGGCATATGTTGTAACATCACGGGAAAGTCTTGCGGTCCTGCATAATTTAAATACATAAACCTAGAATGTTCACAACATTATTTGTTGATGTTTTAAGCAATGTTTTCAGGGAGGTCAATAGGCACGAGGTGCCAAGGGAGCATTGGATTATGTTTTGGATTTTTGCCACCTGTTAAAGATTTTTAATGCATCACTGTTTTAGGAAATCTATGTTATCTTTTGTAATATTAAACAAAGAATAAGTAAAGCTATAAGCTTTTGTAATATGTCTTTTATTTAAATCCAATGTATCAAGTATTAAACGCTTTTGGGTCGTTCATTATATAATATCTTGTGTGTTGATCTTGAGTCAACACGCCCCGGGTTCCTTATTCCGCTAGCGACAATTCTTAGAGGAGTGTTACACTTTCCTTCAAAGGTGCCTCATGTATTTAAGAGGACAGGAGGCACAAATTGGGAAATGTTCTCAGAGTGATAACTCCTTGCACAGACCCGTCAATTTAATCTAATTTGTACATGCATGAAATTCGCACATGCTAATACCAGGTTGCTTTTTATTGGTCTTGAGTCTTGACATTGGTCTTCTAAAAGTGATGCCACCAAAGTACCAAACTCGATGAAGGGTATGAATCTTTTGTATTATTGTTATCAATCTGATTAATCAAGTTATCTTTTTTAATGGTATGCATGTTTTTATTTAATTTCGAATATATAATCAAGTTTAGTTGCATGTGTGTTAAACGCTACTCTGGATATTCGTTACGAAGAATTGAAGAAGTTTGATTTAGATATAGGATATAGGCTTGTGGCTGATAGAAACACCTTGCCAAGTCAGTGATCATAAGGGCCATTCACAGTCAACATTTATGTGACTTGTATGTTTCACATAGTTCAAAAATGAAGTATCAATTTTCTCTTAGTAATATGACATGCTAATGCTCATGTAATTTGCATTTAATTTTTCTAATTATATTATCAATTCTATGGTTATTATGTGGCATAAAAAGAAGCTTAACTCTAAGAGAAATCTAATATCTGTTAATCTGATGTGTCTCTCATACCATTAGTAAGATGCCATATTGATTAGTATGATGCCAACAAATCTTAAGAATAGACCAAGCAATTAGAAACATAAAATCAAAAAAGAGCTGGAACTGGATGTAGAAATATAATACTGATTAATGTACTTTGTGTAAGCTAAATTACATAATTCTTTTTTTCAGGACACCATTGACACTTTATGCGATAGGAATTTGAGCAGTTCAACAACGCAACAACTCTCATCAAACACTGTTATCGAGGTGAATATCATGTTACGCGCTTTAATTACACCATCTGTTCTAAAAGATAAATGTTCAAGGTCAAATTTATCCTTCAAAGTTCAACACTGATATGGATATTAATTCAAGTTTGTACTTTATAGAATGTTAAGGTAAATATCCATGTTTCTTAAAACTTTTCCTATGTTACCTAAAAATGAACATCGTTTCTTCTTTGGAATTTAAAGGGATTGAAATTGTATAAGCGTATATTAATTATTTGGAGGTTTTTGTTCAGGTTAGCATTGACATTCCATTTCCGTTCCAAGCACTCCCGGTGGAAAGCATTGAATAAAGTGGCACTCAAGTGCTTGAGTGGATTCCGAAGATCATGCTTCCTCGGTTTATGGCACAAGTATGTGATGCTTTATTTTATTTTTTATAGTATCTGTATCAAATGTACATTGCCCTTCATCTTTGTTTGCTAAATATGTTGTATAATAATAATTATTATTATTATTAAATCAGGTCTGCCAATAATTGGTCTTTGATTTGTGCTCTTTCTATATATAAAAAGTATTCATCGTTTCAGTATTTTGAACATCTATCTGCAAATGTCACTGCAGTATCAGTTTTAGCACGTTAAGGAGGTTACATGTGCATCCAGAAACCTGTAAAATTTCCCATTTAGTTCTGTTCTTCAGGTACTTATTGTTCTTCAGGTAGTTAGTGTCCGTTAATTGTCTTCAGTTCACCTTTTTATGCTTCAAATGCATATGATCAATGAATAAATTCTTGTAAAGAGCATTCCCTCTTTGAAATTTACCATTTAGGGCTTCGCTTTTCAGGGCTTCGATTTACATTAATGCTCATTCTGCTTAAATGTATATATTGTGATATTTGCTTCAGTTATAGGTTGTCTTGGATTAGCAAATTCAAAAGGTTGGTCTTGGATTATTATATCTTTTAATCAGTTCAAAAAACATCTAAAACAATGATCTCTTCTTATTGGTAAAGTTTGTATATGCTGCTGTGTATTGATCAGTTACATTTGTTTCCCTTTCAGAGATATATATGGTTACACACAGATAAGACCAAGAGTGTTGGACTTGGCTGAAAAAATAGGACATAGCTTGTGATGCTATTAACTTTGGTCACCAGTCCTTAGATAAGAGGGAACTTTTTGAATCCTTGGTTGCTGCTGCACAAAATAATGGTAACTCTCACATTCTTCATGTTAAAGATGATATGTCTGTCAGCCCTTATAAAGGTGGTTTATTTCTTTATTATCAACTCTTTTTCTTAATTGGAGTCACATTACATGTATATTTATTTATTGTTTACTCTCAGCTTGCCAATCATCCCTACTCGTGTTGGAGAAAGCAGTTCACCACCACCGGACCTCAAAAATAAGGAAGATTATTTGCAGTTGCACTTCGTTAGTACTCATAAGTGTTTCTACATCCACACTTCTTACCAAACATGAGCGTATGTCGTAGGTGTAGCGGGATGGGCCAGCCAAAATCACACAAACATTGTCTCAAGAAAAAATTTATGAACCGAACCCGCCCGTTGGGTGGGTTATGTTTCTAACAAGGCATAAAATTCACTTTTTACATTTTGTTGGTATGGTATAAATTTAAAATCAGATGGACCAGATTTCAAGCTTTTATTTTATATCATTAGGTGGATGGACGAAATTGAACGAAAGCAGCCTGAGATGATTGTAGTAGAGATTGCACTGAACAACTCTGCCAAAGTGATCATTTACTTGCAACTGAAAATGACATATTTAAGGTTTGTAACCATGATTTACATCGATTTTGGTTTTGCTAATTGTTATTTCTAATCACAAGATGAAGGTCATCAAGCTTGAAGGTGAAGTAACAAAATTATCAGGCCAGCAAAATCTTCAACAAAGGATTCATCATCATACCAAAATCAAGGCAAGATATAATATCAGACTACTCGTGTAAAAACTTAAATGCAAGTTAGTAATTATCATAATCTAACTTAATTCACATATTTGTTCGTTCATGCTACAAAATTGAAAATAAACAAGCTAAGTATGGATTAATGAAAAATAGTATTGACAAAAAAACATGTCAATCCCTCTAGCCTATATGATAAACGAGTTATGCTTGGTTTGGGTAGAAGTTAGAAGTTATATTGTTAAACTCGCCAACCCATTTAACTATATCCGTTTATCAAAAAAATTACCAAGTCAATTTGAGTAACTTAAAATTCAAGTAACATGTAGGATCTGAGTCCCTTTGATAACTTCCTATGACTGGCTCTGTATGGTTCTTTATATTGTTGATGCCCAGTGAGCCCATAAAAAAGGTGTTTGGTTTAATGGTTTTGGGTGGTGATTGTTTTGTTTTTAGTTTTGTAAATTAGGTTTTCTTAAGGTTTAATTGGGGTTTTATTTTTAGATTAATACGAGTGAGGGTTAACCATCAGTAAGGACATCATGGTGCCCATGGATGTACCAAGACGAGGTAGTAATCCGTGATTTTTTCCCCAATAATTCTATAGTAAGACACAAGTAAGAAATTATTTAACTTATCTTATATTTTTTGTACCAGATTATTCACACAACACTTAGTGTGATGATGCCTGCTTTCCGCTTAACTAGCTGCTACCTGCCGTAACGCGGCTAATAAATGTGTGGAATTAATCAAAGGTGCAACTCAAGGTAAATAAGGCAGTTTCTGTACTTTTGGCATCTATGTTCATACCAATGTTGATTACAAAGAAGATCAAATATCTAAACATAATTAAATTAAAAGCAGATTGGTTTTCAAAGTTATCGATTTACAAGTAATATACACAGATAAAATCCTACATGTTTTAACGAATTCAAAAGTAGTCTCATAAAATAAGACTTGGTGAACATAAAAGAGACATGTCTAGAATTCAGATGTTGCCAAACTGTTTAATTTAGTTTATGGGAACAAAAACAGGTTTAAGACATCACCAAATGAAGTCAAATGTTCATATTCTTTAGTCATATTTTACTCTTTTGCATAAATGGATGGAAGAAGCTACACCAGTGTGCAACTTTGACAAAAATAACAACACAGTTTTCTCACTTATTATCTTAACATTTATTGCAGGAACATTGCGTCAACGTCATCTCTAATGGTAACCAAGACATTGGAAAAAATTGCATTATACTAATTTAAGATGATGTTATTATATGTAAATGCATAAACTTTGATTATTTTTCAAATAGTTATAAACTGTCTACTTTTTATGCCCACAAAAATATGTGCACTTGCCTGAAATTTTTTACGCTTTGTTATAGGAATGAAGATTCTATGTTTACACAAACGCGGCAACCATTAAAAGTAAAACTAAACGAAAAACATAGTCTCAAAAAAAGTTTATGAGAGAAAAATCACTTCTTTGATCGAAAAGGTGAGTATTTACATACATAGCTGTCATTAGCGTTACGCATATATCATGTTGACACATATCCTAAAAACTTGCGTAGGCAAGAGTTAAAAAGAAAACATTTCTCAAACCACTAAAGTTGTTTGGATGGCAAGCTGCGTCGGTATTGATCCTTGCATCGTAGTAATGGATCTCGAGGGTACTCACAGAATAGAGCGAGGAGAGGTTAGTACTTATAATTTAATGCTTTTTGTAGTTCTTATCTATATACCAATTTAATGTGTTAGAAGAATAACAAAATCTAATCATAACTAAATGGGTTCTAATAAACACATCTGCATTTTGTTAATTTCGATAGAGATGTGTAAATAGTAGGTAACTTATAATCTTACTTTATGTTATGGGTTAAAATGAACGCTACTCAAGTTTTACAATAATATGAGTTACCCACATCAAGGTTCAAATTTCTTACCTTTTTAATTGTACTTATAGTGTTCATGAAATATTTGTGAAGTAGAAGCTATCAATAAGGGTTTATGGGGAAAACCTTGTTGTAAACTTCATAAGGTAATTATCAATTACTATATTTTAAGTCATCTATTCAAATGAGTCTTTTAAAACTCGGGTTGACCAGGTTAGACCGTGAACCGGTCGAGTGACCGGAACCCGGTTTTGGCCAAAAAACCCAATTGAACCACCGGTTGAACCGTGACCCGGTGACTCGACCGGGTCAATTAGAAAAATTGTTTTCAAAACATTCATTAAAACAATGCTATAATATATAAATATCCAAATATATATGATCATGATGAGGCAAATGATCTCTACATATGAACTCTATACATGAACTCATGGTTACTGTAGTTGTAGCTGGTTGAATTCTTGATAAAGATAAAATGCATGTTGTTGACATTATCACCTTTTAGAGCTAATGTCAATGGTAATTATCTATTTCTTAATTAAATATAATTAGATTATAACACTCAAATATGAAATATGTCACTAAGCTCATTACATTGTTGCATTTATGTATGTTAGTGTTGAAGGTGAAGATTAAAGAATACAACAAGAAATATGCTAAATTCTATGAGAATATGTTTGCTAAGCTATCAGAAATTAAAGTATACTGCTTCTTTGTTCGACGTTTTACCCGTTATGTGTGGTGTTGTGACTTCAACTTCAGTTGGGACCAATAGTGAACCGACACAATGTGTTATCAGGAGGGATAAACTGCTTCTTCTTATTCACTTGAGCGCACGTATATGTACAATTTAATAGTTATATGAATGGTAATTACAATTTGAGGTTGCCAAAATGAGTTTTAATGCTTGGATAAATGTGGTCCTGGCTATTCTTATAGATTTTTAGAGACCAAATAATGATTTTTAAATTTGCTAAAATAGATTATTTGTAACAGAAAAGGTAAGACACGTCGTTGATACGTGTCAAGGTAATCGCCAAATATAATTTGTATTATTTTGATAATCACTTAGCAGATTGAAATTGTAATGACGTGATAGTCACAGGGCAAAACAACACTTTAATAATGACCGAACCAAAATACACCCACCCATAACTAACTAAACCATTTTGATCCGTTCAAGGCGAACTGGACTCGACAATCGCAGTTATTAACCAAAACTCACACACACCTTTTTCTAAAAAAATATTACTTTAAGCAGAACCACGCCCATCCGATGCGGGCTTACGTGTTCTTAGCTTATATATATCTATGTATTCTTATATGAATATATATCTATGTTATATATATGCCCTGTATGTTATATAAATTATATATCATATATATATATATACTAAAATTATATATATATGTAGATTTTATACAATATGTATTATAGGTATACATTATATATACATATATATATATAAATACTAGTATATACATAATATTATATAATCTTTATATTACAAACTATCATATACAAACATATCTTTACGTTATATATAATAAGAGGCATTTGACTATTTAATGCCACGTTATAATGCCACGTCATCTTGGATGCCATGTCATTAACTTTTTATTTATTTTTTAACATAATTTTAAAGATAAATTTATTTTTATATTTTTTTACATAATTTTAAAGTTAAATTTAATTTTATGATAATTTTGGACAATATAATGGTTAATAATTTCGGATTTAAAAAATAATTAATTATGCTTATTAAAAACATGTCTATTGGAATATTCGAACCAAAGCCATTTGTTTCATTGTCAAACATTCTAACCACTTGAGCTAGATTGTTTTTTGAAATATATCTTTCAAATTAAGCTATATAAGTACATGTTTACATTTATATATCCGGTTTTTAGGTTTACAAATTGTATTTATATATTTTTTATTGTTCTTGGATGAGTCTTATTAAATTTCGTATGCCATAACAGGATATATATAAATATGGAACTAAATCTCAATTTATATACAACTTTTAAAGATAAATTTGGTATTTTTTAGAATTTTGTATCAATACCAAATCCACTCTTTAAACTTTAACCTAATTCGTCACTATATATGCCGTAGAATATTATCATGTAGAACATACCTTCTATTATAAAATAATCAATCTACAACAAAGTTATATCAAGATGCAACCACTTAGGCAATCACGAAGGCTTTCAAAATCCAACCAAGATAATAATTCTGGAGTATCTGTTTCCAACAGTGAATCTCCGTCAACAGGTTTTTTAGTTAAATATTATTTACAGACTTATTTACAAGAATGTTATGAAACCTATATATATTTATGAATATACAGGTGGCCAATCTAAGCAAAAGAAAAACAAAAAAAGAACTAGCAGTTCCGCATCAGGTAAAAGTGTTTAATTATCTTCATAACTTGGCTTGGTGATTAAGTTTCACTTACAATGGTAGCAACATTCATACATAACATATTATGATTTTAAGTAATTTGAAAACATGTTAACTATGCTTCATGATTTTGCAGGTAAGCCGATGGAACAAACCAAAAAATCAAAACTCTCTTATGCACCTGGTATGTTTATAAATTTTTACAATACATGGTATTGATCAAAGCATGTTATAAATTTTTTATATTTATGTTTTTATCTCTACAGATGTTGTTTTTGAAGCAAATAGATGTTCAAAGAGCAAATCTAGTATGTATTTATTTCAAAGTGAGTTTACACTAACAGATAGGTTTACAAGGTTTATTAACAGATAGGTTTACAATGTATTAGCAGTCTTTAACAAACGTGATCTAAGCACAAATTTAGGACCGAAGTCTTAGTCTAGGCTTAATAACCTTTCAAAGTGAGTTTACACTAACAGATAGGTTTACAAGGTAGCAAATCTGGTATGTTTTTATTTCAACGTCAGCTTACACTAACAGATAGGTTTACAAGGTTTATTAACAGATAGGTTTACAATGTATTAGGTTTACACATTTGAATTTATAGTTGTGGCAGTCTTTAACAAACGTGATCTAAGCACAAATTTAGGACAGAAGTCTTAGTCTAGGCTTAATAACCTTTCAAAGTGAGTTTACACTAACAAATAGGTTTACAAGGTTTATTAACAGATAGTTTTACAATGTATTAGGTGTAGACATTTGAATTTATAGATTTAGTTGTATTTAACGAACACGATCTAAGCCAGAATTTAGGACATAAGTGTTAGTCAATAAAACTATAGAACTAACAACAATGTAATTATTAGAACTAACAAAAATAGTAAATACCAGCTTTGTTCTGTAATTCTGTTGCGTCACTTCCACAAGAAATTGGATACTCATTCTAATAAACATAAAACAAAAAATTATAACCAAGGATAACAATGCAACCAGTAAAATTTAGTAACTTATACACAAAATTTAAAACATCAAAGTATTAAAACGTCTAAAATGGTAAAAACAAAAATATTAAAAATATCTCATTCGTATTTGGTCTTTGACGGAATGATTCATAACTTATATTAGAGTACCATATAATATTCCTTCCTTTATTGTTGTCTTGTTTTTACTTTTTGTAGTTTTTGTTTATAAAGGACATATTCACATATCTACTCGACAAGTTACATTTTCCATAATCAAACATTATAAGTCTACGTTAGTCAAGACAACACATATAATTTGATCAATGACAAACCTAAGGGCTTTTCCTTGCATCCTATAGTAGTAGTAGATATCGATTATGCAGGTTCATATTATTTGTGTTTCAAAATATCTGTGATACATTTGTCATGCTTGCTGGAAAATATTTGCAACTGCAGACTTTCTTTAATACATTGATAGTCATGCTTTATGGACAACATATAAGGCATATGTCTTTTAGTTGGCTAATGGGCTGGGATACTATATGACCCTTAGAATACTATTTGCATGACACTATTAGATCTGGTAACTAAACCTATCAGTCAATCACATATGAGTAGAATAATCAAATATGTAAAACTAATACTCTATGAAAAGTTTGTGATCTTTTGCCTATTAGTGGTCTTTTTGAATTATACTTTACATGACATGTTTAGAAGATAGACACAAGTGGCAAAAATAAGTGGAATAACAAAAGTAGCCTCAATGTCACTATTAAAAACGACATTAGCCACACAATTTTGAGTTCAAGCAACAAAGACAACACATATAATTCAAACAGCGCAACACCTAAGGCACAACACAAGTATTCCTAGGGGAAATAAACAGTTACATAACACATTCAAACCAAAAACAATTGAAACAATAAAACACTCTGCATATTTCACATGTAAGAATCACCAAAAGACTAACATAATGTATTCCTTTTGGATTAAGATACATCTCATATGCATTAGTATGCATAAAACCCGGTAGAAAACATGAATCCAACAACATTCAATCACACATCCATGTTTTGCACAATTCAAGCTCAAAAGAATCATCATAATTAACAAACAAATTAAATATATCCAAAACTATTATAGGTTTTAAAAGCCTAGATGAACAAAACCCCTAACCTTAATAAGATTAAAACCCACTTTTGATTTTATGGACACTAAATTCAATTTTAAGGAATAGAAATTAAATAAAGAGAAATAATCTAAATCAGTTTCAGAGAGTCATGTTAAAGTGATTCTAATCAAGTTAAAATGTTACCTTGATGATTACAAAAGATTTTGATCAACAAGTTTGAATTTTGCGAAATGAGAAGAGAGTGAGTTTGTTTTTGTGTATTGAGAGAAATGTGTGCTGATAACCGACGAGGTTTAAACAATTGACAAAACCAGTCCCTAAACTTTGTGTTTCTATTTAAATTCATATTTATACTTAATACAAAACATAAATATTTTATAAAAATTACAAATTTAGTCAATAAAAATGCTACACATACACTTATTTTAATAAAACACATACTTATATTTAAAAACTGTTCGAACATTATTTACAACTCCGTGTCATTATTGAATGACATTTCTAAAGCCGTAAATATGAGCAATTTAAAAATACATCTCATGAATACATATTTTTTAATTTTGGGGGTTGATTCTCTATATCTCTGTTTCTGTATCCTTATCAAGTTTAAATATACGCGTTTCACGCGTTTATCTGGTATATTTGGTATACTTATTAAATTTGATGTACAAAGAATAAAAAATTAGAATTTGGCACAATGGTAAGGTGTTTCTTTTAGTTGTGCCAAACAAATAATTAAGGTTTAAAAAAAATGTAAACAATAATCACAAGTCATACCCGCCAAAGTCATACTACGGTTTTGATTTTCCTCATTGTTATTACATCTAGTGGTATCAAAGTTTATGGATCAATATCTTACATTAATCATGTGTGTACTCTTAGACAAAACATAACCTAAACCAACGCTTTCAAAAATTACATGGGTCAAAATCACCACCTTCAATTATATGTACTAATTGTTTATGGTTTTTCTCAATACGCAAATGGCAGCAGTAGCAGCATTATGTGTTCAATACGAGGCCGATTTTAGACCAAATATGACAGTTGTTGTCAAGGCTTTGCAGCTACTTTAAAATTTAAAACAAGTAGGCTCAGTGTCTTAAGCTCCGTAAGCAAATTTCCAAAAGTCACGTTTGAGCTTTATTTGGAAAACCTAGTTTGAGTGAATCCAAAAGTCACATTTTAGTATTTCCAGAAGCCATGTTTAGCTATGACCTGGAAGCTAGTATCGCCTCCCCCACCCAGCTATATCAAGCTATGATAAAGTCTACAAATATATCATCCAGATTGTATTAGACAAAACTTGGATTATATATGTATTGACTCTGATTATTTACGAAACTACTAAAATTGAATAATAAAGTTTTTTGCTCCCACCCCATTTATTGTGTACTAAAAACATCTTTTGACCTGTCAATCAAATCACCACATGTAATCAGTTCTTAGATTTATCATGCCACATAGGAGTCGTATAAAGGATAATTACCAGAAGTGCCCAATCAGGGGTCAAAAGTCAGTTATAAACGTTAAAAGGTCATGATTTCCATCCCAACTACCTAAAAGCAAGTAGATCCGGTTATGTATTTATGCATCGCCACCAACAAGTTAAGCTAAAAGACTTGATCTGACGTAAAAACAAGGTCAGGACGTATCTTAAAAACGACTAAATCGCAATACTAAAAATGTTTAATACTTTAATTCTATCACTCATATTTAACAAAACTAATTTACCTAAAATGCTATTTAACCATTAAAATTAGTTCTAAATCAAGCGCATCAAACAACAACAAGCACACAAACACATTTTTCGACTTATAGGAACGACGCTTAAACCTAATTCAACCTTATATGCTACAAACTGAAACTGCACAACACAATTAGCAAAACAAGCATATTTTTGCATTTTAAGTCCGTTTTTGGTTATTTTAACTTGTTTTTAAAGGTAAAAGGTGTGTGTAATTAAACACATACCATGATCCACTAAGAAAGATCGGAGAATAAATAGTTTCGCCTCATTCCTTCGTCCCTTAGCTATTTGATTCCTTAATCGCGGCTCGAAACACAACAAAAATCTAACCAAGCCTTAAATCTATATAATATTGCAATGTATCTATATATATATATATATATATATATATATATATATATATATATATATATAATTTCGTGTATATATATACACATACATATATAATTATTTTTTATACCGCACGCTTGGTATAAAGTATACAAACAAAGGCTTAGCAACAAGCACATAAGGATCGGGAAGGATTGGGCGCGCGGATATCGGACATCGGTGAACGACTCGTGAAATTTTTTCGAAAACAGTCATAGTCCAGGTTTTGAAAAACGACCTAGTTCGCTATGACTCGTGCTCTGGTACCAATCTATAACACCCTCAAATTTACAACGCAACGGAATACAACATTGGGGTGCTACTTCATAATACAAGCTCACGAGTCACGGTAAACGACATTCAATTTTTATTAAGAAGATCAGAGTTACAAGGTCCCAATAAACTTTATGAAAACTCGTTTCAAAATAACCCACAACATGATTAAGTTTCTTTAAAAGAAAACATTTTATCATATGTGCAAAGTTCACCAAGTCCACGTCCTTCGATATCCGCATTCCATCCCATCCAAGCTAGCAAGTATATACCTGAGATAAACATGCTAAAAAGTCAACGAAAACGTTGAGTGAATTCATAGAGTTTATAAACAATCATTTTGAACACAAGTATAGCAAAACATTAGATCATAGAACAATCACAACGATGCTAGAGCCACGAACCGAACATTAACTGTGCCCAACCCGGAGTGACAACACTCCCAATACTAAATACAATATGTCTCCGTATGCCCTCGCAAGGAACATACTCCGGACAGGTCGTTAGGCCAAAATAGATCTATTATAATTGCATTAGCGTTCACCGGTTAGCGGTGATTGACGGTTCATGAAGGAAGGGCCACAACAATACACTCATAGCAACGTTCACATAATAAAATCACCTGTGTTCGATTTTCTAAAACAAGCATGTATCTCCCTCGCGGGTTTTTAAAACATAAAAAGATTTAATTGCGAGGCTATGAACTCACCGAGTAAAGAAGTAGTGATCAAGAAATCTCGACGAGAAAGATGAATGCCCACAATCAACCGCGACCTATAACAGTGGCGCGTAATTAAAACTCATACTTATATATGATGTAACGTAACACGAGTAATTAAATACATATTTATATATATCGGCATGTAATCATATTCTACGTTTAAGAATCCATGCTAAAGAATCACCAAGAATGATACAACTATCATTTTTGAAATTTCGCCGATTTTTACTAAATGTTCACACTACTTAATGAGGTACTAAACGGTCGAGTCCGACGTTCTCCTTCTATATCCATACACCTATGTGTGTTGTCCCCAAAAACTATGTCTAATTCAAACTATTTTTGAAAGATACAAAATCATAAAGTGTCCAAATTCGAATCTGCCGGGACATAGCAAAAGTTCGACCTGTTTAGACCTACTTATACAATCCAGAAAAATCTAAAAAAATTCAGTAAGATCACACACCTTATGAAGTTGCTACAATCTAAATTTTGTCGAAAAATATTAAGTTTTGACCCGCCTACTCACTGCGTCTTTACAGCTCAGTTTCTGACTCTAAAACGCAGCCTTGACAACTCTTTTTGTAAAAATCGTTTGACTCACTTTTACTTATTGAAAATCGTTGAGGCCTAGTTCCTTAGAAAGTAGGTTCGTTGAAGTTAGTTTTAGACAATGAAAAATCAAGAAAATATTTTAGTATGACCCCAATACGATGTTCGCAAGACGACTAAAATTTCTGCTCAAAAATGCCAAGTGCAGAAAATTAAGATTTCGTTTTCCAAATTTCAAACGGCATATCTTATTTGTTTTTAAGAGTTAAAACTTGGTTTTTATATTGAAACGACCATTGGAAAGACCTCTATCATATTAGACCATAAAATCTCAGATTCACAAACTTGACTCGCTAAATTTTATCGCCAAATTTTCTGCCATAATATTGGGTGTCTTTCAACCCCTTCAATCACCACTTTTAAACATCACAATACCCTAACACTAACCTATCTCCTCTACTTAGACCATCCAATCACCAACAACACTAAAAATTATCATGCATTAAGCCTCATGGATTCTTAAACATAAGAATAATCACATGCAAGTATATAAAAAAATTAAACTAGAAAAAAAAACAAAAGTGCTTACAATGCCAAATCAATTGAAAGAAATTGATAAAACACAAACCCTAATTGGGTTGTGTTTAGTTCGAGCCACAAGAGGGGACAAGAGACACCCAAATCTTGATTTGATTTACCCAAAATTGTTCCAAAATACTTTACTTAATATCCTTGATGATCCCCTTGCACTTAATTTGATCTAAACCCCAAGATTAGAAATTTTTATGAAAATCAAAGATTTAAAAATCTTGTTGCATGGTGATTTCTAGTGATGATGGATGAGGAGGGTTTATTGTAGGGATGATTTTAGGTTTAAAGGAAGTGATTTGGTAGAGATTTGATGGTGAAGATGGTGGTTTTTGGAGCCTTGGTGTCGACACAGTGAGATGAAGAGAGGGAGAGATTGAAACTGACTATTGATTTTTTTTAAGTTTGTGTGTGTGTGTGTCGTGTTTTATTAATAAAGGTGGAATGGGTTTTTATTTGGACTCAATTTATAAATAGGCCTTGAGTGATTTTGAATCAAAATCAAAAGGGGTGTGTTTTGTGTGTTGGGCCGCCGGCCTAAGGGGATGGGGAGGGGGTTTATGGACTTAAATTTTTATTAACCAAGTTACATCAAGTAAACCCCGACCCGATAACTAATTGGACTCGTTACTTTTTATAAAAACGCAAGTTTTGACTCGGTTTAAGTCTAATACAAATAAAAGGTGAAAAATAATAAAAATAAAATAAATAAAACCTAATGGTTAAAAGACGGCATTCGTGATTTCTCAATTGATATAATGGACTTATTAAAGTATTAAAGCTCGCGAGGGTTTCTAAAATCGGAAATTTGACTAGAAATCGATTAAGAAAGTAATAATAATTATGATTTATTATTAAAATAAGTTTTGAAAAATTATCAGTTATGCGATAATTATTTTCACTTGAAAATAAAAGTTAAAAGTCGAGTAAACCCGAAAAGTCAAAGGGAAAAATAGTTATTTAAACTTCTGAAAATTGACGGTTGTCACATTCTCCCCTTGGTGAGTAATAAAATACACTAATAAAATATACGATATATTACCACAAGAGCAATTAAGAAAATTCCCTAAGGAAAATTCACTCTTTTAACTCCTAAAAATGTAAACTAAATTTCTAAACCTAAATTAGGACAAAATAAAATTTTAAGAAAAAGAAAAACATTTTTTTGATTATTTTTGAATTTATTATGAATTTAAAACTATTTTAATCTAATTAAATCCTAAAAAATAGCAAATTAAGTCATAAAAATTCAGAAAAATGATTTTTAAACTTATAAAAGTCTAAAATAACATAAAAACTCAGAAAACTATTTTTAAAATTAAAATCCTATTTTTAAACTTAAATTTAAAAGCTCAAAAATGAAAATTAAAATCTAAAAGTGGTGAAAATGATTTTACTGAATGTAAACCTAAAGCTATTTTTTATAAAACTAAAAACTATTTTTTTGTATTTTTCTAAAACTTTTTTCTATTTTTTATGTATTTATAAAAATTTAAACCTACGAAAAATCCAAGAAAATAAACTAATAGTGGAAAAATTCTCAAAAAATCAGGAAAAGTCTATTAAGCAACTAAGAATTTAAAAAAAAATACTAACTCCCTAACAACTTAACTAATAAGCTCTATAATAAGCTAATAAGCTACGACTTATAAGGGAAAAAGGAAAAGTAAAAACAAGTATAAAGATTAAATGGTGAATAGAATGGTTGGATGAGCTAATGAAGCATAATGGTTAACACGTTGGGTCTATAAGCAGGAGGTCTAGGGTTCGAGGCAGGCAAACCCCCTTTTTGCTTTTTTTTTTAACTTTTAACAAAAACTAAATATTAGAACTTATTAAGGACTTATTTTTAAGCAACTTTAAAACTGAACTTTTGGTCTGAGAATGAGAAATAAGCTCTGAAAAAGCTTATGAATAAGCTGTCACAGAAACTAAAGGTTTGAGCTCAGTTTTTGCTTAATTCTACTTAACCACTTGTAAAAAGCTTAAATTAAGATCAAATTGAGAAATAAAAGATGTTCAAAGTCCTTTGAGACGTGCTTAAGCTAATTTTAATAAGCTAAGATCCATTTAAATACTTTATGTTAACTGAAATTCAAAATCAAAATGCACAACTCAGAAATAAACTCTTAAAAGCTAAAATTCTAATAAGCTACAATCCTTATTAAGCTAAGCTGGCTCCTGAGCTTTTACAAACTAGCTAAACTACTTATAAGCTACTATTCTAGTTTATAAAATCTAAACCTATAAGCAAGAAATCTAAATTTAAAGCATTAAGCTAACTCTACTGTTTTTGGTCTTTTTAAGTATTTTGTGAACTTTTGACAACAAATTTAACTAAGAGATTAAGCTAGAAAATGAAACCTAAGACTCAATCTATATTAAGCTATATGAAAACTCAAATCCTACTAAGTTTGATAAGCTAAATCCTACAATTACTAATCTAAATGAAGCCAAGTAGTCAGCAGTAGTAACTGAGGTTACTACTGCCTATGCAACTAATGAAAAGGGCAAGGAACAAATGCAGGTATCCTAGAGGGGTTACTTGCACTTAGATACTCTTGTTGAGTGTGTACAAACACAAAACAAGCAAGAACCAAGCCTTAGATGGCTTGGTTCAAAATTTGCACAAGTGAAAATTAAAAGAAAAATTCCCCTGGTGCAGGAAGGCTAAAAATAAGCTCAAACTCTTTTAATTTTAAAAACTAACTTGTGAAAACTCTTTTCCTAATGTTTTTAAATGAAATCAAAACTGTCTCAAACAAATTTCACAAAAACCTTTGACTTTTGATAGTCAAATAACCCTTATGCCAAACACTCCTTAATATATTGACAGTTTTGATTTAACTAATGATTTTGAATTCTATTTAACAAAACCTCATTACCAGATAAAAACTAGCTTATAATAACCCTAACAAACATAAATCAATAACCCACTTAAGCTAAATCTAAGAATCTAAGCTAAGCTTACTAATTGTTTTTTGTTATGATTTTTGAAGACAAGTAATGAAAATCTAAACTCTAAACTACATTAGCTAAAAACAGATAAGAAAGCATGATTAATAAGCAAAATGAAATACAAATAAGCCTAATTAAGCAACTAGATAAGCAGATTAACAAAGTAAACAAACATATAAGCAATAAGTAATTATTAAGCTAGAAATGAAAAGGAACAAGGAAAAAAAACTTACAAAACTTCAGCTAAACAGAAGCTTAAATTCAATTTAGCAGCTACTAGCTCTAGCTTATCCAAATGGATAAGCTCAGTAATAGTCTATGGGAGTCCTTCCATATTTGACTCCCCTTCCATAAGCTTTTAATCCAAATAAGACAAGGTATTCAACTAGTTTTATGATTTAAGTAGATTTAGACTGATTTAAGCTCAATCATAAGCTTATAGACTTATGAGAGCTATTGAGCTTATTAGGAGCTTATGAGACAGTACACACAATTTTGAGAGCTAAATACGATTTGAGAGCTTAATAATGAAAGAGCTTATGACACAATAAAACTGAATTTCATTAACAAAAGAAACTGATTACATTACTTTAAAAAGAAATTACAAAATATTTAAAGAAAATTACATTTAGCCAAAACGAAATTTTAAGCTACCCTAAAAGCTACTAAAAAAAACTAGATCTTTGTATGAGTGTGAGGTATGTGTATTTATAGCACTCCTCTGAACATTCTAGGCCTGCCTTCTTCCCACGCTCCAATTAATCCAACCCGTACAATCCTTCAATGATTGGCAAATCATTATTAGCCATTAGATCACTAGGTAGCTCACACGGATTGCCAACGTGGCAATCCGTAATTGAGACACCTTGTGTTTCTTTTAGGCATAATTTAGTGTAAAAAATTAGTCCCCTTGTGCTTCTTTGCCATAGCCACGAGTGATCCTTGCTTGAGTGACTAATGAGGAGCCTTGGAATGTCGTTTTTGACCCTGCCATTGTATTTGTAATCACTTGAATAGTCATCATTGACCCTCAATTTCTATTTGCCCTTTGTTTTGACCATTGGGTGATTTTGAGGAGACGATGAATAGTAAAACAGACTTTCCCGCCATGTTTTAACTGAAAGGGGTAAAAGCGTTCTGACAACATAATGGAATGTGTTTTGCATTCTTTTGTTGCTGAGAATGAATCAGATCAAGATATGATCTTTGAAGACTTTGACCAGGTTGATTAGTTGGAGATGGAAGAATTGGACTTAAAGTGGCAAAT